>MU223175.1:1479404-1521943 GCA_018584345.1 Thuja plicata | reverse complement strand
AACTGAGTGTATTACATGGCTCTTATTTATTTAGAGACTGATACAAACTAGTCAGGAAACATATAATCCCTCTACATTGACTGAGAATGGAAATATGATGAGTTTAGATCAGGGACAGGATTCGTGGCAATATCCACCTTTGTCGACGCAAGGAGTAACATTCATGCAGCACAGCAAGCCCGAAGAACAGTCATCCTGCTTATCACATGAGCCGCATATTAAGTCTGCTGAAACTATTCTCAGCCCTTCAAATATCACCACCACAATGAATAGTATTAAAAACTTCTTTGCAAACTGCATTAATGCTCCTATTTTCTTCGCACCCATTTTTGTTTGGCGAGTGATTGAATGTGTATGCTGTGCTTAAATAAGTGGATTGGGACGTTATGTTTAAGATAAGATATGTTGATATTTACGTTGGGACGTGATGATCAATAATCTCCTCTTGTTTGGAAGAGGAATCTAAAAAGGCCATGGAAATTAGAAAATAGGTATATGACGCTTGTTTTGGAGCTTCTGTCAAATATGGTATTGTCGGTTCGGTAGAATATATTTTTTGTTTTATTAGTCCCTGCCAGCTAAGGCGGGGACTCTGTTTTGTATTAGTTGATGCCTTGAAAACATCCAAACATTCGCTGATTCTATGGTTCAGTGAGTAATATCTGTTTAAATTAATTTTCCGCTCCAAAATTCTGTTTTTTTTCCATTCGAGGAGTTGTTTTTTCTTGGCAAGTAGTCTTTTCTGTCACTGGTAAATAGCTCAAGACGGAAGATGGCATGAAGTGGAGTGTTTGCATGCTGTGCCCATTTTCCCCTCCACATTACCTAGGTGCTCCTGCACCACTAACCATCCATTGTGCCTAGTGCATCCTAGAGAAAAGGTATATTGGTGTATTGTGTTATACATTGTGAGTCTCATTCCTTTCCTTAGTCTTTTGCACTAGCGGATATCCGGGAAGAGGATTTGGTGCATGCCATACTACATCGAGGGTTTATCCTCAACTCAACAGGGTGAAGTATACCATTTCACATTAAAATAAGCCCAAATTCATACCATGGGGCTGGTCCAATTATCACCTACCCTATTCCTCATTAGAATTCCTCTTCCTAGTAGTCTATTGGATAGCTAAGCAATAAGAACATCCATCATCGACATGCAATTGGCCCCCAGGCACACATGCTCCTTGCAAAATTAGTTCAGCCTCCTAGATCAATTCGGGTATCCCTCACCGGCATGCAACAGGTGGTAGTCATCTGCTAGCTAGGTGGTAAGGCTGACGGTCTTACGATATACTATGAAACTTCTTACCCACTTACGACATTAAATAATTCCATTCGAGGCTCAAGTATAACTTACCTTGTCTAATTTATTTCACACCATAATAATCAAGGTTATAACAGACAAAGAAATACAAAGCCAATTTTTGACATGTTTAATTGACCAATTTTATTATATCGACTAATTTCCTAATTTGAATCATTTTTCAACCAAATATACCCCAATGTAGGAATATGCTATCATATAGAGTTTCCCTACAAGAGATGAGATACAACATCCCTTAATGACAATACATGTTACAATCCTTGTATCATCTTATTAAGGCTAATAAGATATAGGATCAAATGTACATTTAACTCGACTTACATTAATATCTACTTCATATCCAATCTTTATAAATAAAAGTCAAGTTTCCTTTTTACCCAATACTATTTTTTCTTCTAATTCTCAAATGTTAATAGAACCTAACACTGTGATAGGAAAGCCAATGTTATCCCCAATTGCTTTCATCATAATGTGCGTCTTTCCATCTTCTCAACATAACTCTATAGTTAGTATTTCTAATATTACAAGTATTGAAAGCCTCATAGTCTCTTTCTAAATTAAAGGACACAGTGAAACCAACCTTAGGAAAGGTGAATAATAGCTTTTTTGGAACTGATTTACTTATAATAGAAGGGTATCATAATCCTAAATAACAAAGATAACTGATTTACTTTACAAAGATAACAAGAATAACAACAACAACAACAGTACCTCCAACACTAATCAAAATCGCAATTCCCCTAACAACAACCAATTTTGGACGAAGAATAACAACAATAAAGGAGTGGTTAATGATGGAGTGGTAGAGGCTAACACTTTAAAGGCCACTCCTTTCAATCTCACTCAAAATTCAGTTCAAGCCAATAATTTGAATCAAGCACCCAAGGTACCCTTTAACAACAATAATAATAACAACTTTGGGAATAATCAAGGGATTTACAAACCTAAACCTTTCTTTGCACCTACACCCAAAAGGACATTCACTAACTTGGGTGAACCATTGGAAAATGCATTAAGGACACTTATTGCAAATAAACTTATTGACCTACCAAAGGCTCAACCCTATGAACCTCAAATCAAGCCAAATTGGTAGAGTGAGAATAGCCATTGTGAGTATCATTCAAATAGGGGACATAAGACCAATGATTGCATGCGTTTCGGACATGTTGTAGAAGATCTCATAGACAATGGTGTGATAAAAGTGGAAGGCCCTAAGATCACACGGCCTTTAAGACTCCTTTCTATAAACATGAAAAAGGAGAATCTTCCAACTCAAACAATGGAGGAAACGGTGTGAATAATGCAAGAGGCAATAATAATGTTAACTTTGCTCATACTTATGACAATACTATCAATGTTGTTGTGATCAAAGATCAACCTATTCAAGAGTCCGTTGATGCCATCACAAGGGGACAAGCCTCAAAGGTTACCCTACAAGGGGGTACTCCTATTACTATTGGCCCTAAAACACCAACTATTTTGGCTAAACAAACACCACCCACAACAAAGCCTTATAGTTTGGTAGATCAATTACAAAAGACTCCATCACAAATATCAATTTTGGAGTTGTTGAAATTATCTCCTAATCACAGAGAGATCCTGGAAAAAGCCTTGGTTGAGACCACTGTTCCTATAAACTTGGAGGAAGACAAATTTCAGAACATGGTAGGGCATCTCATAGCCCCTCATTGTCTTTCATTTTCAGAGCAAGATGATATGTCTATCACACATCCTCAAAACTTACCCTTGCATATAGAGGTATTAATCCAACAACATAGGGTCAAGAGAGTTCTCATAGATGGTGGAGCTGGTCTTAATATTTGAACTTTAAACCTTATCAAGTCATTAGGGTTAACCGAGTCTTCCATTGATCCTAAAAAGAAAATCACCATTAAGGCTTATGATGAGGAGGAAAGATCTTCAAAGGGTATGATGATTCTACCAATTCAAATGGGACCTATCAAAAAGGATACCATATGTCAGGTCCTTGATATGAAATTGACCTACAATATCTTACTAGGAAGGCCATGGATACATAAAATGCAAGCGGTACCTTCTACATATCACCAATGCATAAAGTTTTCATACATGGGGGAAGAGATCACAATTGGAGGAGATTCAAACCCTTTCCAATATTGCAATGCTTTAAAGCCAAGCCATGAATTTTATATTCCTCATAATAGGGTAAGAGTCATCCCTGATATTACCATGGAAGAACCCAAGGAGGAAAGTTCAAACCCAACATCAAATGTTACATCGACTTCTAACCATATTCAAACTAACTCAACTACATCAACTAAGGGAAAAGAAAAGATGAGTTATGAGGGTTCAAATTCAAATGATAATTCAGCCTAGACTTCAACATTGAGAATGGAGACTTTGAAACCCACTAAGGAGGAAATGGAACAAACTAAGAAAGATCATTATGAAAAGATGAGTGACCTGATGAACCAAATTGAGAAACAATGCAAAATTCACTCAAAAGGGGTAGGGGAATATTTTGTTTCCCTATTTGATTTACCTACATCTCCAAGGACACATGGGAATCCATCCAAATATCATCAACCTCATAAATACAATTCCTATTTTGTGAGAGAATGTGACAAACAAGAAATGGAAACAGAGGATAATGAAGTTTTGCAATGGCTTTACAAAGAGGATGATAATTCAGTTAATCCCAATGAAAGGGTCCAACATATCAACATCCAAACTGATTAATATGGAAAAGGATTTGATATCATGAATAAAATGGGGTATACAGGAAGAGGACCCTTAGGAATTCAACATAGAGGGTTGTTAGAACCTATTGAACCAGTTTGGAGAGCAAAAGAAGAGAAAGTCGGCATAGGTTTTCAACATAAAGGAGAAAGTTCAAGTCTCATGCATGATTTTTGTGCACATATCCATATGGTAGGTTCTGAAAGTGAATATGATTCTAGGGATTATGAGTGGGATTCCTTGTCTAAAGAATCTTGTCATGACATAGAGGTTGATACCATTCATACTTATGCAACTCCTAAAGTTGGGAATCAAGAACATGTGACCCAAAGTTTGACTTCAACTCAAACATCAAGTGCACCTCAACAAGTCAATGTAGAACAAACACCTCTTTACACTCAATGGGTAGGTGAACCTTGGGTACCTTCATGAGTGGGAGGTTCTAACTTAGTGTTTAATCCACATGCTTTCTTTCCCATAGAAACCTTAGAGGACTCTGACGGAGAGGATTTTGATCCTTCTTCCATGGACCATCTTGAAGAGGCACATGTCATAGACCTTGATGATACAATGTATGAACCATCAAATGAATTCATGTCCTTAAATCCTTCAAATGAAATCCCATCCAATTAATCCTTGTCCTTAAAGCATCCCGAACTTATTGATTTGGACCTTTCTGAGTCAAATGACTTACTCTACTTCCAAAATGACAATGCAATGGCCTTATACCTCAATGCGGTCAAACCCAATTCTCCCATCAATGAATTCACTCCGGACACAATGATAGGGGCAGGTGTTCAACCTCTTAATCCAAAAAATGAAGAGAAAATATACAAAAAAAATGAGAAGGTCTAGTGGTGAAAACCACCATGTGGCAGTGCTAGACCCAAAAAAAGTAAAAATAAAGGATGTTTCCGAAGGTGAAAACCCAACTGTGGCACCTAAGGGAGAGAGGTTGGACACCTTACCAGATCATGAAGATGAAAGATCACCTATACTTATTGAACCCACAGAAAAGGTTAACATTGGAACAAAAGAGAATCCTAAATTTATTCACTTGGCAGCATCTTTGAGTCCCTTGGAGAGAAAAGAATTCATTGAATTCTTTCAAGAAAAAAAAATCAACTTTGCATGGTCATTTGTTGACATGCCCAGATTAGATCCAAGTTTCATAATGCATCATTTAAATGTGAAACCCAAGGTTAAGCCTGTCAACCAGAAGTTGAGAAAGATGCATCCACATGTAGCCCTTTTAGTCAAAGCATAATTGGAAAAATTACTCAAAGAAGGATTTATAAGAGTAATTGCATATGTCGAATGGATCTACAGTATTGTACTAGTTACCAAATATGATAAAGCCATAAGATTTTGCATGGATTTCAGAGATTTAAACCTTTCTTGTCCAAAAGATGGTTGTCCATTGCCTAGCATTGATGCTATTTTGGATCTCACTGCAAGTCATTCTATGTTCTCACTTATGGATGGATTTAGTGGGTATAATAAAATTCACATTGCACCTGAGGATCAACAGAAGACAGCCTTTACATGCCCATGGGGTACATTTTGTTGGAATGTAATGCCCTTCGGTCTCAAATATGCCAGAGCCACTTATCAAAGAGCAATGACTACCATTTTCCATGACATGTGCACACCTTTATGGAAGATTATGTGGATGACATTCTAGCTAAGTCACATAAAAGAAAAGATCATTTATCCATACTTGAAAAGATTTTTACAAGGCTAGAACAATTTAAAGTGAGACTCAACCCAAAGAAATGTGCTTTTGGGGTACAATCTAGAAAACTCCTAGGGTACATTGTTTCAGCGAAAGGCATTGAAGTAGAACCTAAAAAATTAAAAGAAATAATAGACATGGAAATTCCAAATAATATTATTCAAATGAGGTCACTTCAAGGAAGGCTTCAATCCATAAGGAGGTTCATTTCTCAATTGGTGAAAAAATGTCATTCTTTCACTAGATTACTAAATAAAGACACCATCTTCACATGGGATGAGGAGTGTGATAAAGCCTTTACATTGTTGAAAACATACTTGATGAATCCACCTATCTTGATGTCACCTATTCAAGGAAAACCTTTTTTACTCTATATTTCAGCAACGAAAAAATCTTTAGGAGTTATATTGGCACAAGAAGATGATGAAGGAAAAGAAAGAGCTATCTACTACTTGAGTAGAACATTGATCAAATATGAATTAAACTATAGCTTCATGGAAAGGGCTTGCCTCGCATTGGTATTTGCCTTTCAAAAGTTAAGACATTATATGTTGTTGCATAAAGTGAAGCTCATAGCCAAAATTGATCCCTTAGAATACTTACTTAGCAAAACAGCTTTAACTGGAAGGATTGCAAAGTGGGTAATGGTGCTTAGTGAATTTAACATTGAATATGTTGATAGGAAAGAAATAAAAGGTCAAGTTATTGTCGATCAATTGGCTGAATATCCTCAAGAATCTACACATCCTATTCAAGTGGAGTTTCTAGATTCTAAAATTGTTAATGTGGAAGCTAAGACATGGACTTTATACTTTGATGGATCTTATACCCAAAATGGTAGTGGAGCAGGCATTCTTTTGATTACACCACAATGTTACGTGATCCCAAAATCTTACAATTTATTGTTCCCTTGCACCAATAACATAGCTGAGTATGAAGCTTTGGTCATACGTATCAAGATGGCCTTGGAATGGAATGTCACAGAATTACAAGTCTATGGAGACTCTTAATTAGTCATCAATCAAGTTAATGATGAATATAATACCAAGGATGAAAAATTGATGCCTTACAAAAGATTGGTGGATGAGTGGAAAAAGTACGTTGCTTTGATTAATTTTGAACAAATTCCAAGAGACAAGAATAGAGCAGCAGATGAAATGGCTACTTTGGCATCTTTACTTCAAATGCCCGATAAAATGAAAAGTATGAGTTCTTGGTGGAAGAATTGGTTAAACCAACATTTGACCTACCTGATACCCACATTATTGCCCTTCTAAAAAAACATGACTCACCATGGTATGGACCCATTTATTCCTACCTAATAGATCAAACCTTACCTATAGACCAAACCCATGCTCAAAAGTGCAATTTCATAAGACAAGTGGCTCGTTATACCATCCTTTCTGACACATTGTATCATAAAGGTCTTGACGGAATGCTTCTTAGATGTCTAGAGGAAGATGAATCAAAATTAGCTTTAAAAGACGTCCATGAGGGTATGTGTGGGTCACATTCAAGTGGTTTAAACCTAGCTAAGAAAATCCTACGCATGGGGTACTTTTGGAAAACCTTAGAAAGAGATGCTTGTTAGTTTGTTAAAGTTTGTGCAAAACGTCAATACCATGGAGACATGATCCATGCACTGGCACAAGAGTTACACCCATTTGTTACACCATGGCCATTCTATCAATGGGGTTTTGATTTGATTGGCATGATTTATCCACCTTCTTCAAATGGACACAGGTATATAATCACGGAAACAGAGTACTTCACTAAATGGGTTGAGGCTGTCCCTTTAACAACTGCAACAGGGAAGAAAATTTCCATGTTTATCCTAAATCATATCATTTGTAGATATGGAATTCCTCACGCCATCATCACGGATAATGGAAAATAGTTTAAGAACAAATATGTTGATAAACTTTTTGACACATTCCATATTAAAAATCACTCTTCATCCATTTACTATCCCCAAGGTAATGGACAAGCAGAAGCTACCAACAAAAACATCCTTAAAATCCTTAAGAGATTCATTGGCAAGTCAAGAAAAGATTGGCATCTTCAAATCAATCTAGCATTATGGGCCTATAGGACTAGTATTCAAACCCCGATAGGAGCTACACATTTTTCATTAGTTTATGGGGCCGAAGTTTTTCTACCTTTAGAAGTTGAAATACCATCCCTAAGAGTCTCATTGCATGGATTAATCATGGATGAGGATTATAGAGTTTCCCGACTTCAACAATTGGAAATGTTGGAGGAACACCAAACTCAAGCCTATGATCATTTGAAAGTGTATCAGAATTGAATTTCAAGCAACTATAACAAACATATTAAACCAAGAACCTTTCAAGTGGGAGATCTAGTATTGAGAGAAAATCCAAAAAATCAGGTTGATAGAGAAAAGAATAGAAAGTGGGAAGCAAATTGGCTTGGTCCTTTTGTCATTGTTTCTTCTTTTGGAACAGGGACTTATAAATTGGCCGATTGTGATGGAGATGAATTGCAAGAACCTATCAATAGCATTCATCTTAAGAGGTTTCACACCTAATTTAGAAGAAATAATATCAAAGGAAAGAGTATAATTTGAGAGTATCAAATGAGTCGGCATCACCTTTGTACATGGAAAAAGTCAAAAATACAAAAAAAAAGATCAAAATACAAAAAAAATTAGAAATTTCAAAAAGCCAAAAACATTTGAAAAAGAGAAAAAAGTGCCTTGGTGAAAATATGGCAATAGGCACCTTGGTAGCAAAACAAAAGAGAGAAAAAAAGCAATAATCCCAAAAGGTGAAAACTTGGAAACAGGCGCCTTTTGTTCCTTAAGTCTTTCCTAGTTGCATTTGTACATATTGTGTTTCTTCATCTCATTGGTCCATATCCTCATTGCATCCGTCATTTGTGCATCATCCTAATAAAGTCTCAGAGCTGCATTTTTGTCGCATTCTAGTTTCAATCGCCCTAAGTTTCACACTGATCACATTTATCACTTGGGGGCACGCATCATGGATTTTTGGGACCAAACGGATTCAATAGTGCAACATCTTGGTCACACATCAGAAGAAGATTTTCAGATTCAAAGGATAGACATTTTGGAACCTTTGATAGATATCATTGTTCGACCCTAAACAGTTTTGATTGCATAACATGATCCTTGAGTTTCACTGACTTATTTTATCAGGATTAAAAATTGACATACCTTCAATGATCAGACTATCTAGAATTCTTATTTGAAAATCTTGATACATATCACAAACACTTGGGAATTTTTGATGAGTTTTTCATTGACTTTTTTTGAGTCATGTTCTTTTTAGCTAATCGATGATGTTTTGACTAGATTGGCAATGATGGAGACATGATGTTTTCTTAAGCTTCTGTGTGACTGTCTTGAGGAAAAAATTTTAACTTATGTGAATAAGTCTAACGAAATGGTCATCAAAGTACCATCGAGGACATTCATCTAGGAAGGAAAGTTAACCTTTGTTTGTTCACGCAAAAGGATACCTTGGCTATTTAGATTTCCGATATCTTAATACCAACATCCACTTGCAACATTGAATCCAATAAAACCAGTATTCATACTCCCATAGTTGGTCATTCAACTAGTGAGGGTTATACTTGGTTTCACAGAAGGGGTTACCAAATGAGAGGAAATTCATATTCATATTCTTATGGTCGCAGTGGTACCAATAAGGATTGTATCAACTACTAAGTTCCACAACACTCTATGATGAAAATATATCTTTGTTTGCATTTCTTTCGCAAACCTCAAGGACAATTAGCTGCATTGCATCTTCATGATAGATTAATTGCATTTGCATGTTAGATTAATTGCATTTTTAAAGTTATTTTAAAATGGCTCATCTTTCTAGCATCTTTTCCAAGTTCACTGGGGGAAATTCATGGTTGACAACACTTCATCAATTTTAATGGTTTCAAATCATCAATATGAGATTGGTCTTTTTGCATTCATAAAGAATTAATCATTATTCATTATATATTCATATCAAGTGAAAAGAAAAAGAAAAGAAACATTAATCATTAGTCATTTATCCAAATCATTTAGAATTGCATCATAAATTAAATTGCATACATCAACAAACCGAAAAAGATAGTTGCATTCATTTATCATTGCACTAAGTATTGCATCCATATCATTGCATTGCATAAACCATACATCATGATTAAATCAGAAAATCATATAGAAGTTAAGTTTCATTAACATCATTTACATCCATTTATCTTTGTCCTACTCTAAGACATTGAATCCATAGCATAATAGAAATAAATGCATCATAGAAGCATGTAGATATGCATAAAAGAAATCTCATAACAACATCATCAAAAGGGGAATCAAATATCATCATAGATAAATTTCCATCATTAATCTCTATAACATAAATCTATACATCAAAGGTACATCAGCAAATGATCCATACATCAAAGTCCTGATCAAAAATACATATGATACATCAATGCAATATCAAGATATCATAGATCCCAATCTGTCTCATGACCCAGCAGGGGCACCTAATCCATCTCCAGCAATACCTGTACCTGAACCCCCTACACCATCAAGATCCCTGTCACCTGGTCTATATTGTGTACTAGGTGGTGCGTGGCTAGTGCTCGTACTGTTAGGTAACTGCGCTAGTGTAGTCAAAAACTGATGTAGCATAGTAGAAACTTGATCTAATTGTACAATCACTGCAGTCATCCCTACCTATAAACCTCAAACATCCTACACTAAGCCATCCACAACGGGAGGAACTGGAGGTGCCTGTGATGGTGGAGGGACCTGAGGTGCCTGTGGTGCTAATAGTACCTATGGTATCACCGGTGTTGTACTACTCTAAGGGTCCACCTATCTCTGTGGAGATGGAGGTCTCTGTGGAATCTATCCCTGTAATGGAACCTATCTATCCACTTGGACATGTCTGTGTCTCTACCTAGCCCACTCTACACCAACTCTAACAAGAGAGTTTCCTTGGGGTACCTATGCCTATGCTACTCTTTGTCTAGGCTATGTAAATCTGCCACCTCATCCCCTAACATGTTCACCCCGCATCCGAGGTCCTATAGCTCTCTGTGCTCTAGGAGCCCTAGGTGCCCTCTGCGCTCTCTGTCTCTCAGGTCTCCTACCATCATCATCATCATCATCTCTTTCATCATCAGAAAGCTCATCCACATCAAGAATAGGCTCTGTAGGATCTGTGAATTTGACAAAGCGATGTCACAAGAAGCACTCTCGATACTTAGCTGACATCCGTGCATCAGCTACCTGAGTTATCATATCCCACATAACATATCCCAGCTGATCAATGTATAAATAGGCCAACCGATAATCAACCTATGCTCACCACATAGATCTCTCGGCCTGTACTCTAGCATAAAGTGTCATACCCTGAGGCATGTCCTGAACCCGGCCGTATTGACAAAGCACTCTCCCAAAGAAAAATCTATCGATGCATAGTGGTGATCGACCGATCATCCACCAAGGAAAAAACATATATAGTAACTCATCATCATCCTCTCACCACCTCTCGCAGAGAAGGTATGGCCTCCATACGACCTGATCAATATCATCAATAGTATGTCTCCAAAAATCAACCTTGCCCAGACAATGCTGGACAACCATGCCATCATATAAAAATGCATATGGATACCCTCAGGCCTGCACTCATGCTGACACTGGTCTCGTGATAGGGATATGCTCCCAAGTCCACAACTGTAACAAAACTACACCTGCTGAAAGAGCTGCACTGCGCCTATATACAACCTCATGTAAATCATGGTATAACTATGCTAATACACAAGAACCCCAATCAAATCTCCAAGGATGTGCAATCAAATCCTCCAGTATCTAGCCCCATCTAACCGCAAAGCCACGACCTCTCCTATCTGACAGTAATAAACCTCTGATCACTGCCCGTAACAATGTTGGCAAAGTAGGGAAAGAAGCAAACTGTGCCCAAGTAATACAATCATCTGCGATGGTTTTATCTCCAAACACCTATCTACATACACTACTATCATACACTGAATCATAATATACCCGCTATCCATGAGTCAGGATCCTCAATAATCTATACACATCTGCGAGCGTGATAGTCATCTCGCCGAGGGGTAGATGGAATGTATTATGGTCAGAGTGCCATCACTCTGCCATAGCTATCAAAAGACCTCAGTTCAACTGAAACTGAGGGAGATCAAGAAGAAAATTGAGACCACATGTCTCGATAGTCCGCCGCTCAGGAGGCGTGAGCTCATCAACTAAATCAAAAATCCAAGATGCAACACCCCATATCCACAACTTGCAGTAATGCTCCTACATTTTGAAACAAAGTGAATCATATTAGTCTTTCTATTGGTGGATCATTCTAAATTCAATCAAACACATTAAATTTATCCTTGCTCTATTTTGAGCGCATCAACTTATTTCTCCTAACCTCTAGATCTTGAGGTACATGGATAATTTGTAATCATTTTTAATCAATCTGATTGGCATATCAAGCATTCATCAATATGACTTTTCTAATATCCTAAACACTAAGTGACATTATGGACGTACATTTTCTAGCTTGGAATTCAATTGAGTTATTTGGATGATCGATCGAAAGACTTCATCTATTTTATCTCAGTTTTCAAACTTTATGGTAGGCGGCACTTTAATAAGTGTATGTGGCTTTTTAAGCCCCGCGGCATTTAAAACCTTACACACGGCACTTTAATCATCGGAGGTGGCTTTTCTCTGCCCTAAGTTGCTTTTTACCTATCCTACACGGTGTTTCACCATTTTTTACCTAGAAAACATTAAAAACATGTAATAAATGCTATTTATTGAGCAATAAATGTGCTAGGAAGGTTCAAACCACTCACCGGAGGCCCGTAGTCAGGAGGTCTCTAATATCGGTGTGCTCACTCAAACTAATGCTCTTGACTGGGGACCACCATCCTCTCTCAATCGTCAGAGGATCAGAGCAAAATCTCAATAGTGAAAAGTGAAAATGAATAGTAAAATTGGGTTTTTCAACCTATTTAAGCTATTTTACCCTAATTTTGTGAGATTTTTGACCCAGTCAAACCAAATCTGCATATTCTGCACACTGGGGCATTTGTTTGACATCTTTTCAGCATCATTGTTTATCAGAAATGCAATCATCTTGGATCTATTCTATCAACAGTGTCATCACATTTTTCACAACTGAGATCAATATGCTTTCATTTTTGAGGGGGCATCATCATATCATCAAATTGGGATTCTGCAGCATATCTTATATCAAATCTGGGGCATTAAAAATTCAAACTTTATTAGCGGGGTCTCAAATCAAGTTCCAAATCAGAGTTTTGAATCAGGGTTTCGCATTAAAGTTTCATATCAAGGTTTCGCATCAAAGCTTTGAATCAAGTTTCAAGTCAGAGTTGCATATCAGGTTTTGTGTCAATCATCTCATCAGTATCAAATCAATGATCAGGACATCAAATTTTCTTTGAATTAATGCGCTTCGCACATCAATTCAAAGAGGGGCATTTGTAGACACCTGAAATTGACCAGGTGTATATTAAACATTCAAAATTGCAAATCTCAGCCAATTGCCTCAAATCTCATCAAATGCATTAAAATGGATCAAATCAAATGGACATTTATAAAGCAAAGTGGACAAAAATCAGATTAAATCAAAGGATTAAATAATCATGAAATCAAATAATTAAATTCAAGCCTAAAAGGGATTAATCAAATTATGCAATTGATTTTAAACAATTAATTATATAGTTTAAATCAAAAGAATCAAATCCAACCCATTCACCCTTACATGGCTAAATTAATTAAATGATTGAATTATATAATCCCTAATTTCTTTAAGGACAACCAACCAATTTTCCCTCCATTTGAAAACACCTCAAAGCTTTTTACTCAACCATATCTTGATCATGATCAACTCACTCTACCCCCTACCCTTGGGAAATTGCTATAAATACAAGCCATTTTCTTTGTGTTTGGGATCCAATAATTTCAAGAGCAAAGCATCCTTATTATAGGCATTTGGAGATCATTTGAGAGCTTTTGATAATATTTCAGCATTTGCATAGCATTTAGAGTATCATCTTTAGAAGCATTTGTTGGTTTTATAACATATCTTGGAGCATTTGAGCTAGATTAGAGCATTGTTTATCATTTTCTTCTCGTTCTAGGATTTTCCTTGAGAGAGATTAAGACTGAGAGCTCTCTTAACAAAGCTTAGATAGAGGACCATGAGATGTCATGTGTTTAACTTCAATTCTTAGATTAAATAGCATTTTCTTTCCATAGAGTTGTTGTTACTAATCCTAATTTCATGAAGGTGTTAATCTTACACACACACTCTCATACCAATTCTAGCATTTTTCTCTTTGCCCTGTAAGTAGTAATCTACCCCTAATACCCTATGTACCTATACCTTTCAAAACCATGAAAATGATAAAAATAATTCTATACGGTCCTATCTAGATTAGTTCTGAGAGATTAATGCTAGTTGCCTTTCCATACAATCATCTTATAATAATAGACTAAAAGAATGGAAAAAACCCTAAATGAGATATTAATCTAGTCTATCATATGTATAGAACTTAAGATTCATGGTAATCAACTCAAAATAACTCTATCATCTTTCATCGTAATCTTTTATTCTACAAAAAGCATATCCTTATCCTGAAAGCTATTAGCTTTTTGTACTCAATTCTTACTATTACTCTGTATTACTCAATACTCATGTTCTTTAAAACTGCATTCTCATAAATACCCAGAATTTAATCTACCATAATTCATAAACTATCAATATATATATATATATATATCATATATAGCTATAAATTTATGATTATCTCCACCCATATACGGTAATTTCTTCCAAAGTATTCTTAATAACTGTTGTATTTGTCTTCTATGCATATTATGCTTACTAATAAAGTCTGTATAGATTTAACAAAGTATTATCATATCTTAATGGGCCGCGGAAAACAAAACATAGTTTATTAAAAAACCTAACATCTAGTATTTAAGTCATGCCAAGTTTTGTTCATGATTAGAGGCATCTTCATTTCCACATATATTTTCTCCATCTCTTACATTCTCCTTGTCACTTTTATTAACTTTGTCCTTTGTAATAAACCACTCAAGCCCCTTCCATTCCTCAAAAACCCTCACATGCATTATACTAAGCATAAACATCCAATTCCTCTTAATTGTTGGGTGTCTTTCCTCAAAAATTTTGGGATCTTTAATCACAAGGATAGGATATACCTGAATCAACCTATCTCTAATACCATATTTTTTGTGCATAGGAATACATCAGTTATCACCAATATTGTTCAATACCAAGTCTAGATCTGCCAGCAAATATTTCTTGAACAGACTAGAACATAACTCACTTATTATTTCTTTATCTCTGCCAATGTGTAAAATAGTAGCAACATACATGGCTATTACCTCAGTATTGATCTTTGGGCGGTCTTCAAACTTTGAAAACTCCTCTCCCATGATATTCATAATCGCTCTAAAGATTAAACTATGTTTAACCTTCATAATTTTAACTAGCTTCTGCTCTGTAATCTCACCCCAGAAAGACATTTCTCTCTTCCCATCCTTCATCTTAATTGGTGTACCCATTCTATTTTTTATCAACAGTCTATGAAGTAAATGCACAAGCCTAAAGCCTATCTTACCTATTTAACACCAATAATTTGTATAAAATATTAGCTCATAAAGGTTGTCAGCTCAGTCCTGACTCCTAAAACCTATACGGGATTTGTTATTAATGGAAATTTTAGCTCATAATTATAAAGGCTTCCATCTCAGTCCTGACTCCTAAGAGTTTTTGCGTGTTAAATTACATTTTCTCATCATCGAGATTTGGGAATTCATGCTTAAAGCCATGTTTTCAAGTCACAAAGTCGCAAATATAGTTATACATTACTTCTCAAGTCGTTTGGGGAATTTGTGTTTAAGTCGCGAAGTCACGCATTATATTTTCTCAACATCTTAATGCTAAGTCAAGTATAAAATGTTACATCCATAATCATGTCGAGTGGTCATGTCCTTTAGGTTTTCATGTTGAGAAGTTGCGAAATGGTCTTTGCGTCAGTTCTTGAGTCTTTTTATCATGAGAAGAATCGTTGTTTCGAAGTTGAGAATTTAGCAATTAATACGAAGAAGAAATTCTCAATTGGGAAAATGATGTTGAGAAGTCACAAAGAGTCCTAGCGCAGCTTCGCGAAGGTTATTTCAAACCGTTGAGAAGTTGAGAAGATGCTGAGATAACCATCATGTGACTTCTCAAGGGTAAATGATAGATAGGTTATAAAGGCTTGAAGTTGATAAAAGGAACATTGAATACCATGAATTAAATTTTTAACACTCAAATTAATAAATTATATAATATATTTCTAATCCTTACTAAGAAATATTTATGTATCTTTATTAGTATTACTCGGGTGAAACAAATAATAATACTTATGTATCTTAGCTTATAAGAAATGCTTATGTATCTTATTTCAATTTTATAGGTTAGCGGTTCCAAAGTCTCAAATAAATGTTATGCGCAACATCTCAAGTATAAAATGTTACAACCATAATCATGTCGAGTGGTTGTGTCCTTTAGATTTTCATGTTGAGAATTTGCGAAATGAGTCTTTGCGTCAGTTCTCGAGTCTTATTATCATGGGAAAATGATGTTTAGAAGTCACAAAGAGGTCTAGCGTAGCTTTGCAAAGGTTGTTTCAAACCATTGAGATGTTGAGAAGATGTTGAGATAACCATCGTGCGACTTCTCAAGGGTAAATGACAAATAGGTTATAAAGGCTCTAAAGTTGAGAAAAGGAACATTGAATACCATGAATTAAAGTTTTAACACTCAAATTAATAAATTATATAATATATTTCAAATCCTTATTAAGAAATACTTATGTGTCTTTATTATTATTACTCATGTGAAACAAATAAAAATACTTGTGTATCTCAACTTATAAGAAATACTTATGTATATTATGTCAATGTTATAGGTTAGCGGTTCCGAAGTCTCGAATAAATGTTATGTGTGACATCTCAAGTATAAAATATTACAACCATAATCATCTCAAGCGGTCATGTCCTTTAGTTTTTCATATTGAGAAGTTACAAAATGATTCTTTGTGTCAGTTCTCAAGTCTTTTTATCATGGGAAAATGATGTTGAGAAGTCATGAAGAGGCCTAGTGCAGCTTCGCAAAGGTTATTTCAAACTGTTGAGAAGTTGAGAAGATGCTAAGATAATCGTCACGTAACTTCTCAAGGGTAAATGATAGACATGTTATAAAGGCTTTGAAGTTGAGAAAAAGAACATTGAATATCATGTGAACTGTGCAACTTGTCATTGTTAGATTTGAGAAAAACAAATCCTCCCAAGATCACCTACATGCAAAACTGTTACAAAGAAGAAGCAAAGACAGAACAGAAGAAGAATATCTATGGCGGCCAAAAGGCCAGAGACTGGAAAAATATGTTGAAAGAAATAAATTCTATATAATCAACAATGAAATGATTACAATCTCCTTAAGAAATACAAAGTGGTGAATCCTTATAAAGGATACCGAAACCCTAAAGGTGAAACCCTAAAGAATTATAAGCGTTGCCTAAGTGAAACTTAAGCCTATAGTATAATAGACTAATAATTAAATGATTTAATTATTAGCTATTATATAACTACTCTAACACCCCCCCTTAAGTGTAACTTAGGGAGAAGCAAAACTGCTAAAAACTACTACAGAAAGCAGAAAAGATGGGTCCCGGCAACAAGGCCTGATCAGGTACCCAAAACATAAAAGGGAAAAGATGTCCTAGAGAGAGGAACAAGAATGAGCAGGAAGCATCTCCGAAGCATGAACTGAAAACTCTGTCAGAAGAGACTGCTGGAACCCCCACTGAAGTGCATGACCAGGTAGAGAAGACAATGTCTGAAGAGCTGATCAATAGAACCAGGAAGCAATAGAACCACTTGGTGAACCCCCCCATAATGCTGAACTGGGAGAGGTAACAGGAACACTGAAATGCAATGCCAGAAACATCTGCAGAAGAAGAACCAGGAACACCAACAGTGCAACAGAAGTATAAACACGGGATAAAGGGTGGTGTCATTGACACACACCATGGGCTAATTTCATGGAAGATACGCTCACTTGACAAAGTTGGATGCGCCTAAAGCGGCAAAAGCATCATAACCCCCCATGGCACTTTATAACAGAGTGCGAGTACAACAACCATACAAGGTGCTCAAAATCCCAGAAATGCAGAAGAAGGCACTTTATCTCAGTGTATTTACAGAAAAGAATGCATCAGAAGAAGCATACAATGCTCAGATGTCAGAAAGAAGAGTGAACCAAAAGTACAGTAGAGGAGATCCCAGGACCTGTAAACCCAAGCAATCCACCAGAGTGCATAAACTGCCAAACTCAAAGGAGAGAAAACCTAGAGCAGAATCTAGAAAAAAGACCCCTACAACTACATAGTGCACTGAACCAGCTTTTTGACGATATCTTGTTTGCCAAAAATGGAGTCCGGATGAGCCAGATATGACTCCCGGAAGGCAAAAAAAAGACATCAGACTTCAACAGCAAAAAATACTATTGAAATAGTAGACCCAAAAAAGCAAATCACCATGGTCGGAAAGATCTCGAAAAGAGCTTTCCGATGATATAAGGAAGTCCAAAAAAGGCCTTTGTATGCTCTAGATAGAGCGAAAAAGGTGAAAATGGCCCAAAAAAGCCCTACAGGCCTGGTTTTAAGCCCCAGGGGCTAAAAAAATAGGCCCCCGGGCGCATGGCGCGCGCCAAGGGCCGGCAAAAGGCCCTTGGAGCCGCATATGACCGGGCGCCTAACATTAAAGCCCGCAGGGGCTGGCAAACGGCTGTCACCGACAGGGCGGAGCTGGGGCGGAGGAGTCTGGTTGGAGCAGCGGAGCAGGGGCTGCGGGGCCGAGCGGTGGCATGGCACGGTCCAAGTGGCGGGGGCCGCTGAGCTCAGTGATGGCTAGGTGGTGGGGTGGCCATAGGGGCGGCGTTGGCCGGTGGTGGGGGCGCGCGGGCGGCGTGCCCCAAAAATACACTAACAGCGCCGAAAACCAATTAAAAATTAATTTTTTTTGAAAAAATTTCTTGAAAACCATGCCCGTACAGCCCTAGAAGGCCGAAAAAAAATTTCCAGATGCCCCGGTGTCCAAAATGGATGTATTGTATATCAATCCTGGGGTTTTTGGGCCTTCCGGACTCAACCGTGAGATCGGTTTTGGTCCAAAGTGCTTCAAAAAATAGAGACCCCCCAGAACTAATAGAAAACACGGTAGAAACTTCTGAAACCTTCTGTGCTTCAACAAAATAAGAACAGCAATCAGCAGGAGAGCTCTGATACCATGTAAGATTTGAGAAATACAAATCCACAGAATGTCAAGAATACCTGCATGCAAATAACCTGTTACAAGAGAGAAGCAGAAGGAGGAAAAAGCAGAACTCAGAAGTTACTCAAAATGTGAGAGCAAAATTATAATCTGAATTAATGAAAAAAGAATTGCAAGGTTCAACCTATAAAGGTGAACAAAACTCTAAAGCCTAAAAAAGCTAGGTTGCACATTAATAATTAATAAAAGAATTAATTATTAATGCACCTAAGAGAAAGCTTAAGCACTAAAGAGTAATAACTTAATTAATTAAATCAACATTATTTAATTAATAAGCAAACTAATGATTACTCTAACACCCCCCCTTAAGCTAAGCGCAGGGGGTAAGCTAACCTAGCACAGCTATGAAAGTAGGAAATGGGTCCCGGCAACAAGGCCTGATCAGTACCCAATACAAGGAAATCTCTGTAAACCAGAGACAAAGAAGAAAACCCAGTGGGAAAAACCCCTCTCCAAAAAGAGAGAAAAAAGCAGAAAATAAATGGCTCAAGAGACTCTCTCAAGACCATAAGTACAACTAGCCCCCCTATGAGAGAGGGATGAGACACCAAAGTCCCCCCAAAATGAAGAAACTCCTGTCACAATGGTAGATGCCTGATGTAGAATCCAAAAGGAGATCCTGAAGCGGCAAATGATATTCCTCCCCTTGGGAAGAAATGAATCCAAAGGACGATGTCGAAGAAACCCTGTGAAGAGTGATGAACCAATCTGTCTCAGGATGTGTGCCATGATCAGATGCTGAAGAATCTTTTTGTCTGAACTGAAACAAATGATGCCTAAGTGAAACTTAAGCCTAGAGTATAATAGACTAATAATTAAATGATTTAATTATTAGCTATTATATAACTACTCTAACAGTCATGGTTAAGAAAGGTATGAGCTTAGCGGTTGCGAAGATGAGAACATGCATTTTTTGCTTTGTGTGACTTCTCAAGTTTGAAATATGAGGATATATTGAATACAATTTTTAATTTTATATATCTTCCTTTATTTAATTTTTTAGTTTAGCCTATGAAATAATACAATTTTTATAAACAAAACTAAAAGACGCGTGGAATCTATATTATGGAAAATCAAATTGAAAGAGACATTTTTCTGATTCTGTCCAAATCCATGTGTGCGGAATTCATGGAAAGGTAATGGAGTCATTGAGGTATGCAGGCTTGGCTATTAAAAAAATACAGAGTAAGGGATAATTTACCGTTAACACAATATTTAGAGCACCAAAGCATTTCTAGTGATTTCTTAGTAACATTTCCAGAAATAGCATTCACGAATCACAATTTCACAGAGCTTTCAAAATTTTTAGTAGTGTGATACAAAGAAATAGTTGAGAAAGGATCACCTGATGTCATTGAAGTGACAGCACAACAAGCCTCAACAAAGACAAAGAACCATGTAGTGTTTCCTGAAGAATGGATAAAATTGTTTCTAGGAACTTTAAATGCACAATCTTCAAATGATCAGGTATGGAGGGATCCATACAGCTTCTGCAGAGATGCAATATGCCCTAAAACTTTAGGATATGAGCTCTTTAATTTTTTCTACAATAATAAGGTTCAGGAAATGCCTGTGTGTAACCCCTGGAAGAGAAATTTGGGAAAATTAATTATCCTAATATTTTTGTTGACATCGATCTAATGAAGGCACTTATTGAGGCCTATGACCCTATAACACAAGATTTTAGAAGAAAGAATTGGTCAGCGTTATGCATGCTTGATAGAGCCTCATTCAAGCAGGCATTTGGTCTAACAGGGGCCATGAGTGTGGATATAGATTTAGTGGACAAAGATGCCCTATTTCATAGACAGTCAAATTATTACAAGGGAAATATATTACCTAAATTTATTCCCAAGGAGAAGAAGGAAGTTGGATTTTTACTTGATGACATTTAACTCATTGAATGTTTGAAGATGTTAAGTTGGTGACACCAAAATGTAGAAAGATAATGCAAGACATTAAATCATTTAATGGAATGTATTGTCATTGATGTATACTTGGTATAATCTGATCGGTTATATTCAAAGGGTCAAAGACTTCAGAGAATCAGAGAAAAAAATATTATTCTTTCAGTAATGCATAATAGATCAGCATTCACTAAGTGACTACAAACACCGAAGGTTAGAGGAACCCGATGGACAGAGAAAACCGAGAGAAAATTCACAGTGGTTCCCGGGCAAAGAAACCAACAAGCATTACCGAAGAGCAGAATCACAAGCATTACTGACGGTTAGAATTACAATGTTAACCAACGGAAAAAAAACACTGACGGAGAAGCTCGAGGAGAACTGAAGTGTTGACCAAAGCTATCAAAGAGTTAAAACACCAAAATTAACTGAAGTTCAGGAATGACAAAATACTTAGCTGGTAGAGCTAAAGATAGACTTAACTAGTTGTTAACATTGTTTTCATCGTCAAGTTAAAGCCAGAGATAAGTAAAATATTTAAATTTGTTTTATACAGTTGGCAAGAAGATTTCTACGAGATAAAACAGGAGTTAAGCTTTAAATCAAGATTGGCTAAAATTGTGGATCACGCCAAAAACAAGGAAGTCAAGAACCTAGAAATGGTGATATGAATCTTCTAAATCTGTTCTCTCTCTTATTTTTATCTCTATTGTATTTCTTCTCATTATTGTTAGGATAGCTAGAAGCAATGTGACCAATCTTATTTCAATTAAAACACTTCAAAGATAGTTTCCATTAGCACTTTCCTTTACCTCTTAGTAGTATTATAGCTAATAAAGCTTCAAACTCAGCTTCATTTCTTTCATCTTCATCATATAGTTCCTCTAGCTCAATTTTATAGCTATGAAGTATTTCACTAGCACTGCTTGCATACCCATCACTAGATCTAGATTCTCTAGAATTTCTAATAGTCAAAGATTATTTGAATGCAGATTCAATCTTAGAAGTAGCAGGAAAACTATTATCAAAATCATTCAGCTCAAAAGTAGTTAGCTTAGCGATCATAGCATCCACGGTAACATTCATTTGAGCAATGGATCTCAGTTCTTGTATTGCAGATACTCGAATGGAATAGAAGGTAACAGTGTTCTCAAAAACTTTCTTGTAACATCTTCTTCTTTAGTGTGTCCTCTAGCACCTCTGATAGCAATAGAAATTACCTTTACTCATGTGTTGTATAGTGCAATAGTTTCTCCTTTCATTCTCATACATTCAAATTTGCCTCTTAAGCTTTCATCTTTAGCCTTCTGAACATGTTGATCTTTTCCATATACCAGTGCTAACTTGTACCACATATGCTTTGATGTATCACATCCTTGAAGATCATTGAACTCTAGGTCGATGAGAGTAGATTATATCTCTACCATGACTTATGTATATTCCTGTCTTTCTCTTATTTTCTCAAGTGTCAAAGGACCAACTAGTGGAGGTGAGTACTCGTTGTCAAGGCAGTTTAATGCATAATCTCCAATTCCATATATCTGTAGCCTCATCCTGTTCTTCCATGTAGAAACATTATAATTGTTCAACTTACTTTCCTACCTCTTATACATCTTCAGACTTTAACCCAAATCCCTTTAAACTTATCTCTCAGAGCACTAGCTCTGATACCAATTAATGGTTTACTGAGAGAGGGGTGAATCAAAAAATATTGAATCTTATAACTTAAAATTTAGATCTTTGATTCAACTCAGTAACTCAAATAACAACAACAATTAAAACTAAGATAACTCTACTTATCTCAATTAATAACATATACCATATGCAACTAGCATTCACAATCATCAATAAAACACACATAACACCATATTTAACGAGGAAATTCAATTTGGGAAAAACCTTCATGGGAATTGTCACCCACAAAAATAAAAAAACTCTTCTGAAGTATGCTTGGTTAAGAACCAATCATGTTAAAGATTACAATGCACATTTTTTAGATGTGACCCTTTTAGGGGATTTACCTTAGATCTATTAAGATCTTCACCCTGTTAGGATTGGCCTAGTCATAGGGCTTAAAAATTCATCCTAGAATGTTACCTTTCTCAAGGATTTACAAAAGGACTTATTAGATCCACTCGGTCAAGAGATTTTTCAGTTACAAAGGTTAATAAGCAATAATGTAATGATTTGATCTGTATAACTGCAACTACCTCTTGCTTGATCAGATCCCTTATGCGCTCTTTGTCACTATTGGCATCAATAATTCATTAGTCTCTTCTCTGGACTGGATCTTCACCTCTTTTCTCTTCTCTGCTTCACTTGGTAGGTTGACCACGCTTCAAACTTTCATTTTTCCAGCATCTCTCTTGTAAACATACAGCTCATGAATATATAGGCCTCTTTTTTCCTCTTAATCTCCTTGATTAGGTTTTCCTTTATTTTCTCTCAGTCGTCAGATCACTTTTGAATTGATTTAATGTATTTGGGACTCAGTTAAACAGTTAAATTTTACCTCGAGACTTACACTATTCTTGGAACTCACAACTTCCCTTTTTCTACTTAATCTTCATCTCAGATTTTGAACTTGAATTTTCATGACCATAAATCTCAGCAACAAACTTCATCAATTCATCCTTAGCATCTTCTTTCTCTTTGTACCATCGCATTAAATGTTTCCTGATCCTTGAATATAAAATTTGTTCCGCACTCGATGACTCGGTGAATGACTTCACTCGGTGTCTGACTTTTCTCGGTTACCAACCTTGTTTGGTGACTGAACTCTACTCAGTTGTCAACTTCACTCACTAACTAAATTTTCTTTGCTCGACTGACTAACACTTCACTTTACCAATAGACTTCTCTCTACTCGGTTACTAGGCTTGTTCCCTTTACCAACTTGACCTTTCTTGCTTTACTGACTTAACAACATCAAATGTTAAGTAGAAAATAATTATACCAATAGTACCTTATCATTGCCTTATCTTTATTATCTGCCCAATTAAGTTCCTCTCTGAATGATATGGAAACTTAATATAAACCAAAAATCAATTACTTGACATCAATGACATAACAACAACTGATCTAATCATTCTACTTTATTATATTCCTCTGAACTTGGTCTTCATCATTATTACCATTAGTTAGTTAACAAGAAGACATGTATTTCTTGGTTGATGTTGGTACTAACCAAGTTGGTTGTGTGAAAGAAGATGTTATTTCATATGTTGCAATGTAGTTATGGAAAGAGGATCATTATTTCCTTGGTAGAGACAAGTATTTCTGACACATTCATGGTAGGAGTTTCCCCAATGGAGATGGTTCAAAGCATGCAAGCCGAGTTAACACAGTAGAAATCAACAACTCAATATCAATAAGAACTAAACAGTGAGCTGGGAAAATACAAAATTCCACATTTGCATTATCACAGATTCAAGAATTGACATCAAATTGGCCTGCAACATGCAGTTTACATAATTTTAGCATACATGCTTGATTACAATAAAAAACTAGTACTAAACCGTAGGATTAACCTTCCAAAGGTTATCCTACTAAGAGATACTTAACTAACATCAAATGCCTTAATATATAGATCCTTCGCAACACATATGTCGGCCACAAACTATCACATTTCCCAAGAATAGGAAAACGTAATACAAAAATATAGGTCAAGACACAAATCAAGAAGATCTTGATGCCAAGTTGTAGAAATGATGTGCAATCCAAGAGAAACTTCATCCAAAGATCAAGGAACATCGTGATATGAGCCACAAGGCTTCGTCTATTAAGAAATTGCTTTGCGAGATGGGAAAACTCCAACTGACAGTTAGAACATGAAGAACACACATGCCTGAGCATAAATCCAAGATAACTCCACTATGAAGTATCAGATTTAGGTGTGAACCTAGACATAAGGAAATAATGATGTCCATAACATACCTTGAGGTTCATGAAAACAAATGATCCAAATCCAAGGTGCGCTACCAAAATCACAAAAACTGGCCAATCGGAACAAACTAAATAGGAAATCTTTTTGGGCGATGCAAGATTACCATGAAACCCAAGATGCTCTTGCATCAAAAAGGAAAACAGAGATCCACACATTGTTCAATAGATACCTCAAAGGACCCACATACACTACTAGGTTTTTAGTTGGACTAATATTTTTTATTAGTTCAAAAATATTATTGTGTTATGCTTTTAATAAACATCCAGTGATTGGATGTTGTGAAATTCACAAATTTGATTATGTTTTCTAGAAAAATGGATACTTGACATGTGTTCATAAGTTTC
Source organism: Thuja plicata (assembly GCA_018584345.1). Classification (NCBI taxonomy): domain Eukaryota; kingdom Viridiplantae; phylum Streptophyta; class Pinopsida; order Cupressales; family Cupressaceae; genus Thuja; species Thuja plicata. The sequence goes on along the minus strand of MU223175.1, from coordinate 1,496,507 downwards.
AATCAATATCATTTTAAAATAACACGCATCAGTTTATTTTTACACATTGAGAATATAATCAAGAGGCATTGAGCTAAAATGACATATGCCATAGCAAATAAATGCCCCAAGTATTTACTGTCTTCTATATTTTGTGTTTCTTATTATAATCAGGAGAAGAATACTACTCTCCAAATAGTTTTGTCCAGTAGCATTAGTACTACCTCTTTAAAAATATTGCTTCCCTCATCTTGATGCCTATTGCTACTGAGAAAGTGAATCTTGGCATTTCTACCATGCAATGGGAGAAAAATAGTTTCCCAGTTTACATATGTTTAAATAATACATGCAAGAACATTTTATTTGAAATTTCTCACTAACCCTTTACAACAAAATATGTTTACAAAAACTGGCATGTACTTGCATGAGGACATTATATATTATAGAAATCCTACATAGAAGCAGTTGGCAAGATGCTCAAAAAGTAGAAAATGATTGTAAATGGGATCATAAAGATTCTTTAATAAACTAGTATCTCCTATACTCAGGCAACATCTGGGTTCATCTTCTCGACAGGGGTGTGAGGCCTACCCCAGTCTGACATAATCTTAACACTAATTCTCATTTATATGTTCTCCTGTCAATAAAAATTTTGTTATAATTAGACTATTGGGACACATGTAATACCTTAGGGGTATGATGAAACCTTTGCTTGTATACAACACCTGATTATGTAATCAGGAAATATATTAGATATTTTGTGAGTGATGCAGATTTCCATTTAAGACTTAGTTTTGATGGTTTAGTATATTGGATTAGTAAGTGGATGCTAGATAGCATCAGTATACAGATTTATTAAGAGTTATGTTTATACATGTGGAATAGATGCAAATATTGTTAAGTTCAATGAATCTTTGATGCAAGTGTGAATGAATGTGTGTTCAAATTACATTATGTATTCTATTATTTTATGTGTTGATTTATTGGACCTACTGATGTGTGTAATGAGTGTGCAGGAAAGTTGACCATGGTACTAATCAGGGATTCAGAAATGGACCTATGTGAAAACTGTGATGCTAAGGCCCTGTCTATATAAAGAGACATGGACCTCGTTGTATTGTATTTTTATTCATAAAAGTGTGGTGTACGATTGTAATTTAGTTAATTAAGTAAATGTGTAATAAGTCATGCTCATGTGAAATTATTGTGTCACTTGACACATGTGCACTCTATGTGTTGGCATGGCTAGTGAATGTGACTAGCATAGGCTTAACCTTACCCAAGAGTTACCTAGTATAGTCCCAATGCTTACCCTAAGGTTTAGGAAGATAAGATTGAGATAAGATTGAGTCAAGAGAGATTAGATTGAGTCTTGAGGGTTGGATTTTCGAGAGTTAACCTTGGGTGGAGTTTAGGAGGGTCATTTGGGCTCCCGGAGAGTAACTAGGGTCAAAACTAACTACCCCACTTGGTACCTTAGGGGTTAGGGGTCATTTTCAGCCCATTAAGAGTCTTGAAACTAATTTATGTATCCCCTAAAGTCACCATTTTGGGAAGTGGCGAATTTGGAGAGTTGGAAGACTTTGGTTAAGACATCCCTTCTTTCCTTACAAACATTTAAGTCCATTTATGAAGAAGGCAAGTGGGGAGAGTAGATGGATTAGAGTCTTCCCTCCATTTATGACTCCTAATATTTTAGGAGCATTGCCTATATAAGGAAGGCCTTAGAGGGATTTTTGAGTACACACCCACTCTCTACTTTTAGAGACAGGTTCATTTTTGTAGGAGTAAGTCTTGAGAGGAGGAAGGATGAGAAGGATAAGCTCTTCACAAACCACCTTGCATTTTCCATAGCTAGGATTTGAGGTGAGTTTTATGATTATCATAGTTAGAGTAGTCTTTGCTTACATTTGAACTTAGCTTGAGAAATCTATGAATGGAGTTTATGTTATTGTTTTCAACTTCATGGGTTTTCATGGAGTTTATGTGTTGAGTCTTGTATTTTATTTTGTAATTGATTGTATATGGGGTTCTTCAAGGCTTATTCACTCTTGGGAGGGTTGAGTAACCTTAATGGGGTGAAAGTTAGTGATCTACCCAAGTAGTAAAAAGTATCCCATGTGTGGAGGGACGTACATGGGTATATGGGTGCCCATGATGCCAAGAATTCCCAAGGAATTTGGGGTTCATAAGAAAATTTGGAAGGCTTGAAGCCATAACTTGTTTTGTGAAAGAAAGGTAAATTTACTCCTGTTGCCGCCGTAGGGCATGGAGGTGAAGGGTAGAAATTTGTTCATGAGTCCATGTGTGGCCATGGAACAAGATTATATAAGTGGTACTTAGGAATGTTGAGCCCATGTGTGGCCTATTCCTAGTGTACGTATTTTGTATCATTGGCTTTCTCCTCTTGTGGTAGTGCTCTTTCACCCCTTTGTTTCAGGTCTATTGGAGACCTATGTATATCCTTGGGCAATGGGTATTTTCTTATGTTCATGTTTTTTTTAGTTTCTTGGTTGTTATGTGTGTTTGTATCCTGGTTCAATTCTAGATCCTTTAGCTTGGGGGTGGCCTTGCAAAGGCCTAGGTTGGGAGGTGAGCCTCCATGGTCAACCTTGATAGTTTTGCAAGTTCAGAGAAAGATTCTAAAAATATAGCCAAAGTTTTGGAGTCTTGGTTGCAATTTCTACCTCAAAGTATTTTTCTGTTCAAATCTTCTTCCTTGTAAAATTTGAAAGGTTTTGGAAAATGTAAATTCTTGTATTTTTTGAAATCAGAGTATGCTTATTTATATTAATAAAATAAGTATTTGGATCTTTATTTGAAATGTTTAAAGGAGATTGAAAATTTGTAATTCCCTTGTAATGAAGTCACTTATGTATTCCAAAGATGTATTTAAAAATTGTATCAATGAGAAGAGAATTTTTTCTTAAACCTTATTGTATTAACATCTTTCCCCAAGTACCTTCGTAGGTGTTTTATTAGAGTATAGTAGATAGAAATTGTATTCTTACTTAGCATTCAAAATAAAGAAACTTGTTCTATATGCTTGTATGATTAATTTCATTATTGGCTATTTCAGAATTAGTCTTATTGATAATCTAAGTAATGTAATAAGAAAATCTTAAGGCTATTTCATTAACTAAAATTATAGGTTAAACTTTCAATTATTATACTTTGTGATATTTGCATAGGTTTAGATCATATCTCATCTCATATAGTTATCTTAACAGGGTTAAAAGACAAATTTATGTTCATTAGATTTAGGTATTAATGCCCAAATTTTGGGGCATGACAAGGGGCATGTTTGGGAACTGACAATCTCCATTTAAACTCGACAGTCTAGAAGCAATTATATTTTTCAATGGAGGAGATACACCCATTGGATCTGCAATAACTTTGTACTCACTAGGATTTCCATTTCTCTTCAATTGGGGTACTCTTTCCAAAATTGATTCTACCCTTTTTCCAATTTGGGAAATTAGTGGGTCTATATGTGGACCTCTATGGAGTTGATCACCTAAATGAGAACCTTGAGATGAATCAGGAACCTCTCTACAAAAGTGATGAGTACCTTGAGAAGCTCTCCATTTGTCAGTTGAATTAAAACCTTGGACTATAGACGCCTTCCCTTTGTTGTAAAATGAGGAGTGAGACTTCCTTGCCAAAGGTGGAAATGAACTTCTCATTGTTTTGTTAAGATCATTAATATACAAAGATGAATATTTGTGTGTCTAATTTTCAAAAAGTTTATCTATTTTTCCTCCAGAATTTTGAGGGATCATGCCCAACATGAGTAACCAGGCTTCACAAGTCCCACAAATACAAGTTCATTGATGAATAGGCATTTCTAATTAAAATATTTATGATGCTAGAATGAATTGCATGACCAGATTCTTTGTCTTCTAATAAGCCAATTTGAGGCTTCATTTCACAATGCTCTGTGGATAATTCCATAGCACTTTTTACTTTTCTTTTTGAAATTTTTGTGTCCGTGTACATGTGCACTGAAGAGCTTCTATCACTACTGAAGCTACTAAAAGATGGTGATTATTCATCATAATTATCCGACATAGGATCACACGTGTATCTTACTTCTTACAATTTTATGCACTTAGGGAATACAAGGGACATCATTGGTGGGGTATGTCGTTGAGTGTTCTGGTGTGTCGAAGGAAAATTGGGACCATGCCTAGAGTAAACTCACACAACTGGATATGATTTTGGTGTTGGTTCAAGCTCACAATGAACAAAATGTGATATAGACTACCTAGAAACTTTGCACTAAGTGTATCTGATAATTTTGGCATGAACAGAAAAATTGCTTCCCTACAAAAATGATTCTAAGACTTAAAAAATGAGGTGGGTTATTGTAAAGAGGTCTAACACAACCCTGTAGGTTTAAAAATATTGTGTTTAGGTGTCACGGTTTGCATGAAATAGTCTGTCAAAGTTTGATAATTTTATGCACTTAGGGCACAAAAGGACCTCATCGCTAGGGTATGTCATTGAGCGTTCTGGTGTGTCGAGGGCCAAAATGGGGCCATTCTAGGGTAAACCCACCTAACTAGATGTGATCATGGTGTTGATTTGTGCCCACAATGAACATAATGTGATATAGGCTACCTAGCAACATTGCACTGAGTGCATATGACAATTTCAGCATGAACGGAACAATTGTTGCCAAAAATGACTTCAAGTCTTCAAAAACTAAGACAATTTATTGTAGAGGGTCCTAACATGAACCTATAGGTTCAAACACATCATACACAAATGCCACCATCTACAATAAATAGCTCATCTTAAGTTTGACAATTTTATGCACTTAGGGCACACAAGGGACATCGTAGGTAGGGTATGATGCCATTGAGCGTTCTAGCATTGTCAAGGGGAAAAATGGGACCATGCCTAGGGTAAACCCACCCAACTAAACATGATTGTGGTATATTTTTGTGCTCATGATGAATACAACATGATATAGGCTACCTGGTAACTTTGCACTAAGTGCATCTGACAATTTTGGCATGAGCATAAAAATTATTGCCCTAAAAAAATGACTCTGAGTCTTCAAAAAATGAGATAGGTTATTGTAGAGGTTCCTAAAATTACCATATAAGTTCAAATGGATCGTGCATAGGTGCCACGGTTTAAAATAAATAGTTTGTCAAAGTTTGATAATTTTATGCACTTAGGACACACAAGGAACATCGTCGGTAAGGTATGTCATTGAGCATTTTGGTGTGTCGAGAGGAAAAATGGGACCATGCCTTGGGTAAACCCACCCAAACATACATGTTTGCAGTGTTTTTTTATGCCCACGACAAATAGAATGCGATATAGGCTACCTAGCAATTTTGCACTAAGTGCATTTGACAATTTTTGCATGAACAGAAAAAAAATTCCCTACAAAAAAAACTTTGAGTCTTCAAAAAATGAGACATGTTGTTGTAGAGGGTCCTAACACAACCCTATAGGTTCAAATAGATCATGTGTAAGTACCACAGTTTGCAAGAAACAATTTTTCAAAGTTTGACGATTTTATGCACTTAGGGAACACAATGAATATCGTCAGTAAGGTATGTCATGGAGCATTCTGGTGTGTCAAGGGGAAAAATGGGACCATTCTTAGGGTAAAACTATCCAACCGGATGCAATCACAGTGATGGTTTTTTCCCATGATGAATAAAACACAATGTAGACTACTTGGAAACTTTGTACTGAGTGCATCTGATAATTTTTGCATGAACAGAAAAAGTATTGCCCTGCAAAAATGACTCTAAGTCTTCAAAATTTGAGATAGGTTATTGTAGAGGGTCCTAACATGACCATTTAGGTTCAAAAAAATTGTTTTTATGTGACAAGGTTTGCGAGAAACAGTCTATTAACTTTTGATGATTTTATGCACTTAGGGTACACAAGAGACATCACTGGTAGGGTATGTCGCTGAGCGTTTGGGTGTGTCAAGGGGAAAATGGGACCTTTCCTAGGGTAAACCCATCAACTAGATGTGATCATGGTGTCAGTTTGTATTGATGATGAATAGAACGTGATATAGGCTACGTCTGACAATTTTTGCATGAACAGAAAAAATTGTTGCCCTACAAAAACAACTCTGAGTCTTCAAAAACTGAAACAGGTTATTGTAGAGGGGCCTAACACAACCCTATAGGTTTAAATAGATCATGCACTAGTTCCATGGTTTTCAATAAATATTATGTCAAATTTTGACTTTTTATGCACTTTGGGCACACAAGGGACATTGCATGTAGGGTATGTCCTTGAGCGTTATGTTGTATCGAGAGGAAAAATGAGACCATGCCTAGGGTAAACCCACCCAATCGAACATGGTCATTATGTTAGTCCATACCCACAACAAATAAAACATGATATATCAAACATGACATGTCATTTTTTGGAACAACTTGGTCAAAATTTGTTGATTCCAGGTTTTTAAGGGCCAATTAGGCATTTTTTACAAAGCACCTACCCTGTAAACACTCTCCCACACCAAAAAATTTACTCCAATATCTTGTTAGGATTAACAAGATGGAAATAAAAATTACATGCAAAAATATAACCAATATCAGAATATATATAAGACCAAACAGAAGAGAACACAAGACACAAAGATTTAACATGGTTCACCCAATCCCTGGGCTGTGTCCACCAAACAGCAAGTCCAATCTTTCTATTATCTAGTGATTACATTGTGATCACAATACACAATCCCTTACAGCTCAATACCATCATAAAACATACAAAACCCTAACCCTAAGATGATTTATACAATCTTTATGCCACTTTAGGTTTAGAACAAGTCGGCCCAAAAATTGGTCAAAAATAAGCCTCAAAAAATTCACCTCAAGGGCTCCGCCCCCGAACCCCACGCATTGCATAAAGGTAAAACACTTTCCTAGATAGTACTGTCATGATCAATCACCATAATATGACAATCTCCCACTTGGGGAGTGATCAGACTCCACGTAAAGCAAAAATTATCCTACTTGGAGATTGATCTTGTAGCTAAACCGCTACCTTGTGAAGCTCCCACTAGATTCAACCTTCTTGGACTATGTTGTTCTTTTAGTCTATTCAATCTAGAAGACCAACTGAGGCTGAACAAGAATTCATCTTCTCCCTTGTCACAACCTTTGTAAACATATCCGCTGGATTATCATCTGTATGTATCTTTTCTAGCTTTAACTGCCCATCATCCAAAACTGACCAAATGAAATGATACCGCAATTGTATGTGCTTTGTCTTTGAGTGCAAATCAGAATTCTTCACAAGATGAATGGCACTTTGACTGTCTGAATACATATAGTTATCCACATGTGAATGTCCCAATTCTTCTATGAAGAATTGAAGCCATATCATCTCCTTGGTTTCCTCTGTAGAAACAACATACTTTGCCTCTGTAGTGGATAAAGAATTCACCTTTTGTAACTGAGAAATCCAACTCACTACTATCCCACCAACAGTAAATACATAACCTATAGTACCTCGCCTGGTATCTATATCTCCTACCAAATCTGAGTCCACATAGCCATGAAAAGTAGTAGTAGAGCCCCCAAAGTGTAAACACTTATTAGATGTACCTCTCAAATATCTGAGAATCCATTTGACTACATTCCAATGCTCAATCCCAAGGTGACTCATATACCTACTAACGACTCTCACTACATGTGCAATGTCTGGCCTAGTACATACCATAGCATACATTAAGCTCCCTACAGCTGAAGCGTAAGGTATCTTGGACATTTTAGCCTCTTCTTCTGGTATCTTTGGACACATCTCCTTAGTCAATTTCAAATGACCAAGCAAAGGTGTAGTGACAGCTTTGGCATCCTTCATGGAGAATCTCTGCAACACCTTTTCAACATAATCAACCTGAGATAGATTTAATCTTTTGTTCTTCCTATCTCTACAAATTTTCATGCCAAGGATTTGTTTTGCTACCCCCAAATCCTTCATAGCAAAATATTTTGCTAACTGTTGTTTCAACCCCTTAATATGATCCATGTTAGACATAGCTACAAGCAATCATCAACATATAAACATAGAATAATGTAGTTGTCCTCATTTAACCTTTTGAAATAAACACAATGGTCAGAATTACATTGAGTGTATCCATTCTCATTCATAAAAGTATCATACTTAATATACCATTGTCGAGGTGCTTGATTCAAGCCATATAAACTTTTCTGCAATCTGCACACTAAACTCTCCTTACCCTTGACCTCAAATTCCTGTGGTTGTACCATATATATTTCTTCATTCAAATCACCATGAAGAAAATTTGTTTTAACATCAAGCTTCTCTAAATGCAAATCTTCACTAGCCACAATACTTAAAACAGTACGAATAGAAGTCATTTTAACAACTAGAGAAAATATCTCATCAAAATCAATACCATGCTTCTGTGCAAATCCTTTTACAACTAATCTGGCTTTAAATATTGTCTCACCTCCATCTTCTTTCAACCTGTAAACCCATTTATTCTGCAAAGCCTGTTTACCTGCAGGTAACTTACATAAATCCCGGGTCTGATTTTTCAGTAAAGATTCCATTTCTTATGTCATTTCAGACTCCCACTGAAGCTTTGTATCCACATGCATAGCTTCATTATAAAATTTAGGTTCACCAGCATCAGTTAATAATATAGAATACAAAGAAGGTGAAAATCTATCTGGAGGTCTACTTAGCCTTGTTGACTGTCTAACATTCACTGGGTTGTGTGGTATTTTGTGGTGTTGTTGTTGTGGAGCATAAGGAATTACAAGAACATTATCTTTTGGAGTATCATCCAACTCTACATAATTAGTGTCTTTCTTCTCATGTTGTTGCAACAGATCTTTGTACAATACTTTCTCATTGAATATGACTTCCCTGCTTCTTACGATTTTACAATTTTCAAAATCAAAAAGTCTATAGCAAAATTCATCAATGCCATATCCAACAAACACACATTTCTTTGATTTTGCTTCCAGCTTGGTTCTATTTTAAAAATCTATATGTGCAAATGCTTCACAACTGAAGGTTCTAAGAAAAGAATAACTTACCTTCTCTCCAATCCATGCTTCCTCTGGAATACCACAACCCAAAGGATTAGAAAGACCTCTATTAATTACATAAATATCAGTATTTACAGCCTTTTCCCACATGTTTAAGGGGAGCCCATGCATGCAATATCATAGTCCTTGCACTCTCCATTATTGTCTTATTCATGCGTTCAGCCACTCCATTTTCTTGTGGAGTCCTTGGAACGGTTTTCTGCCTATGAATACAAATAGAGAAACAATAATCTTCAAATTCTTTGATGCAATACTCACCACTGTTATCAAATCTGGGACATTTTAATCTTTTACCAGTCTCATTTTCAATCAAGTTTTCCCATTTTTTAAAAGTTTCAAATACTTCAGATTTCTGCCTAAGGAAATAAATATAGACTTTCCTAGAGTTGCATCATTAATGAAAGTAACATAATACAAAGAGCCACCAAGGGATGATACATGAGATAGCCCCCATACATTTGTATGCACAAGCTCTAATTTATCATCTTTCTTTTTCTTCCCACCCTTCAAGAAACTAACTCTCTTTTGTTTCCCATATACATAACTTTCACAGAAATCCAAATTTACACATTTCAGACCTGGTAAAACTTTCTTTGATTGAAGTAATTTCATACCTTTATAACTCATGTGCCCAAGTTTGTTGTGCCATAGTTTTGTTTTTGTATCCACGGCAATTTTTTCGTGTTCAACTTGCTCAACTGTAGCAACTGTTCCTAAACATTCATTTTTCTTTGTAATAATTAAAGTAGAAGGAACAGTATTACTTGTACAAAGATATAAGGTGCCTAATTTCACACCTTTTTCTACTACTAAAGAACCTTTTGAAACCTTCCAATTTTTATCATTAAAAGTAACTGTGCAACCCTCATCACCTAGTTGCCCTGTTGAGATTAAATTTGTACTCAACCTTGGAACATGTCTTACCTCTTGTAGTAGCCACCGATTCCCATTCTGCAACTTAATCTTAATTCTTCCCTTCCCAACAATTTGACAGGGTTCATTATCTCCCAAATAAACTATCCCAAAATCACCTTGGACATAATCAATAAAATAAATCTTATGGGGTGTAGCATGAAAAGAATCCCCTCAATCTAGAACCCATGAATCATCAACATTTTCTAGGGAAAGGACCAAAACATCATCATCAGATTTATTACTTACCACATTTGCCTCCGTATTGCCTTCTTGTTTGTCTCCTTTATTTTTCTAAGACCAGCAATCTTTCTTCTTATGACCTAGTTTTCCATAGTAACAGAAGTCACTAGGTCATCTTGATTGAGACCTCTTTCCCTTTAACTTCCCTCATGATTTCCCATGATTTCCAGAGTTGTTTCCTCTATCTCTTGTTCTGCCTCTGCTTTCTGCATTTAAAACACTACCTGATGTAGATACACCTGAGTTTTTCCTACAAATTTCCTTGCTCAGAATAACACCAACAACATCGTCAAATTTTAGGGTGTTCGTATTAGAAACAAAATTACTAACAACCATTATCAAGCTATTCCAACTTTCTAGAAAAGAACACAAAATCAAGAGAGCCCTAATTTCTTCATCGAAATTTATATTCACAGAGGATAGTTTACTAGTAACTATATTAAACTCATTTAAATGATCAACCACTAACCCACCTTCTACCATCTTCATATTAAATAAACGCTTTATAAGAAATATCTTATTCGAAGCGGAAGGTTTTTCATACAACTTTGCTAGGGATTCCATCAACTCTTTAGTTGTCTTTGATTTCATAATATTAAATAGCACTAATTGATCCAGGCATAAGTGAATGTTGCTCAGTGCCTTTCTATCCAGAATATTCCAATCCTCTTGAGACATAGTTGCATCTTTCTTGGCCACTCCTCCCAATGGTCGCCATAAATCCTTCTGATAGAGATAGTCCTCCATCTACATTTTCTATAACTGAAAGTCTTGTCCATTAAACTTCTCAACCTTCAACTTACCCTCGTTTGTCATAACTCCCACTTGACCGTGAGACTCCCACTCAACCGTGAGACCTTCCTGCAGAAGATAACTAAAAACAACCTTGCTCTGATATGACTTGTTAGGATTAACAAGACAGAACTAAAAATTACATGCTGAAATATAACCAATATCAGAAAATATATAAGACCAAACAGAAGAGAACACAAGACACAAAGATTTAATGTGGTTCACCCAATCCCTAGGCTAGGTCCACCAAACAGCAAGTCCAATCTTTCTATTATCCAATGATTACAATCTGATTGCAATACTCGATCCCTTACAGCTCAATACCACCGTGAAACATACAACATAATACAAAACCCTAACCCTAAGTCAATTTATACCATGTTTATGTTTCTTTAGGGTTAGAACAAGTGGGCCCATGCATTGCATAAAGGTAAAACACTTTCATGGATAGTACTATCCTGATCATTCACCATAATATAACAATCTCCCACTTGGGGACTGATCAGAGTCCACATAAACAAACATATCCTAGGCAAGGTTTAAATAGACAAAATCCATAATTTTTATGACTGGGAAAATTTGATTTTCAAATCGTTATGACCGTTGGATCCCTCTTTTGCACTTGTTTGGTAATTTTTCTAATGACAACTTTTCATATTTTATGACAACTTAGCATTTTTCTAAAAACTTGCACAACTGGCCTTACATCTTAACAATTGGTATTATTAGGCCTTATTACATCCAAATGAGTAATTTCAACATCAATGTAGACACTTATGACCATTAATGGCAATTTGGTTGCAAGAAACGTTGCTTGACAACTTTTCTTGCAACTTGACAACTTTTGCAAAAAAGGACAATATGACTCCAATAATAAACATTTTTGCATTCTATTATAATAAAAATTGATTTAAAAGTGTATGTCATATGACTTACATAGAATGAACAAATTGGGTCACATTTCAATTGTAAATATTTGTCTTTCAAAGTATCAAGACATGCACACAATGAACAAATTGGATCACATATCAATTGCAAATATTTAAGTTTTAAAGTACAAAGATATGCACACAATGAAAAAATTGGATCAATACCAACTTTCACATATATGAAAATGAACAACAATTGTCCATATATACAAAAATAGCATAAATGCTAAGTCGATAATAGAGTTACAAAAATGTGGCATGTGTTATGCCAAGGTCGATATATACAATAAAAATGTTGAATATATACATAAATTGGTCCTCCAATGATCACAACTAGAACTATGTGTATCTATCAATTTATATTATTGTGTTGGATCATCAAAATTGAGCCTCTTCGAAGCAGTACGTGGCTCTACAGATGGCTACACAACAACAAATCAAATGTCAAATTAAATATCTTTTGTCAAAAAAATAGATTAGAGTTCTCAAAATAACTAAATATTGAACTGTAATTTGTTTGCAATTAAATTTTTTATTACCTCATGTCTTTATCATACTCTTGGGTTGTGTAGTAAATTTGATGGACCCCTTCTTGGACAATCGGGAATCCTAAAAAATTGGAAAGGTAGAGGATTTGTGGGAAGTCATGAAGGGGGCTATAATAGGTAAAAAGAAATTAATACAAGTTAATAACATATATGTTGAGAAACACTAAAAAAATAAAAATGCATGGACTAAAAAGTAAATGTGTACTAGAGCCTTAGATGGTTCTCCTATACTCATAGGAGGCACAGTCATTGATGAAGTGGCTACGATCATTTCCTTTATGGTAAATGATAAGAAATGTTATAATCATAGAGGAATAAATTAGGACTTTCAAAAAAAAGAATGCAATCCAATAGGAGTTGTGAAGAGGGTTTCAACTAAGAAGACAAACATGCATCTTCTCCCTATTGTGGTGGATCCCCTCTTTGATGATCGGGGATCCTAACAAAATGGAATGGTAAAGGATCTCTGGAAATTCGTGAAGGGGATTGTAATAGGTAAAAGGCAATTAGTTCAAGTTAATAACTCAAAGTTGTTAAGAAACAGTAAAAATTAAAAATGCATGTACTTAAATCTACGCGCATATGTTCAACATATATAGAACAAATGCATATCGGAGCCTCGGATGGTTCTCCTATACTCCTAGGAGACATCATCACTGATGAAGTAGTTATCACCATTTCTTGTACAAAAAATGATAACAAATGTTATAGTCATAGAGGAAGGATTTAGAGTTTTTGAATGAACAAGAATGCAATCCAAGAGGAGTTTAGAAGAGGGTTTCAACTAAGAACATGAGATGAAAGTGAAGATGAAAATGTTACCTCTCCTCTCTCCTGAACCTTTATGACATCAAGTGCATTCATCAATTCTGTAAACCTCAATTATTTCTATATATAGAATAGACAAAAAAAGACTTTAAATCAATCTACATGTACATGTTTAATCATAATACATTTCAACAATTAAATTTAAATTGTGCTAAATTACCTTTTGGCGTTTAGGTGTCTGCGAGGATTTCTTTTTTTGTTTCGGTGTGTTGGAAGATGTCTTTCGCACATGAGATGTTCCACACCCAGGTGGGGTAACCTAAGAGAAACAAAATTAACATAAGAGATATGAATATATAATATTACATATAAGTCAAAAAAAATCTAAATCTAAATGAATCGCATGGGTTCAATTAAAATTATACATAAGTGTTGTGCAAAATATGATACCACAAAGCTTTCTAGGACAAAGTCAACGTCCAAAAGAGTGATTGTCAACTTAGGATATCTAAACCCTTGACAACCCCTATAAAACACCAAATAAATATTCATTAGAGAGTTAGTAAATATTGACAAAAATTATTTTGAAATCAAAGTATTATTTTATTTTTAACATATTAAAAATCTTTACCTCTGGTGTCGAAGCTACATGTGCACGTGGAGTGGAACGAACATGACATGGTGTACTCACACCACCACTACACCATGTAATGCATATTTTTCATATATCAATTTAAATTGCTCTATAAATAAAAATGTATTTATGTTTATAAGATTTAAGTAATTAATAAATAACATGTTATAAACACACCTACATCTTCTCTCCAGCAAAAAACACCATGGTTATCAAGTCATCAATGAGGGCCACATCCTCTATAGTAGAAGCATGACATCTACTCCTGCAATGTGTACATGAATGGGATGTGGAACCATCCTCATTTGCGTCAGTACCTACCCCAGAATATATATTCTGGAAGCTAGCACTCATATGATCAAAGGGTTGGGTTGAGCCAAATTGTGCATCTGATGATGAGGCAGGTGGTGCATGTGTTGATCCATTGTCTGGTCCAAGAGGTTGCACTAATTGTGTCTCATGTTGAACAATGACATCAGTCAATGACATAGCCACCTAAAGAGTTTGTAACTCTATAGAATCCTTCATGGCTATTGGGACCATGATGTGAACCATGAGTTTAGCAGCTAAAACAATCCTATGTTGGGGGTCTACTACCCTCCTAGCCCCTAGTCTATCTTGTGTAGAGTCTCTCCCTCTACCCTTGAACTCCTGCATGTCAAAGTAGTTTGGCTTCAAGCCAAGGATAAACTTTATCATATAATACAAAGGTACCTCATAACTGTTACAAAGTGGTTGGTCAAAGACCATAAACCACCTATCCCAAAAAGCATTTTTCAACCTAGCATGGTTACACCATTATATAGGAAACCTCTTTAATTCATGAGCTAAGGCCTCATTAGTTTTAGGTTCAATGAAAAGAGCACATATATCATCTTTAGTTATGGCTTTTCTTTTCACCTCATCATATGAAAACCCGTCAGTATAGAATGCATGACATCTATCCCCATATGTGCCCCATTTAGTGACCTATCTAGATACCTCCCTAGCACCATTGGCCATTGATTTTAGGGATTTGGAAAGGGATGAATGATGTTCACGATCAGAGGACCTCAACCTATCCATTATCTAATAAATTTGAGTAGTATTCTGTGATAGGCGATTTAGAAGATCTTACTATGTGGCTTGTACAGGTTCTATCGAAGGATGCAGAGGGTTTTGTGGTAGTGGTTGTTGTTGAGGAGCAGCATTATGAGGGTTTTCTTGTTGTGGGGCAACGTTTTGAGAGTTTTTTTGTTCTTGAGGGGCAGCGTTTTGAGGGTTTGGTTGTAGTTGTTGTTCAAGAAGAGGTTGTTTGTTTTTTCGTCAGGCATTGTTTTGAGAAACTGGCATAAAATAAATTAAAAAACTAAAATCAATTCAAAAAACCCTATTTCAATTTAATTTCAAACAAAAACAATAAATAAAATAAAATGCTTACCTCTTCGACGATGTTGCATTATTAAAAATTGGTGTAAATGCTAGGAAAATGCAAATCTAGGAGGAACACAATCGAGTTATGTGATATTTTCCCTTAAAAACGTTGTTGATATGCCACTTTGCTCGGAGGATAAAGAGTTTGGCCGCAGAAAAACACAAACTTTAAGTTTTACAAAGCCTGATTAGGTTTTGTAAAACTAAAAGTTACTTTTAGTTCTTCAAAACCAAATCGGGTTTTGAAGAACTTAGGCTCGGTATTCACCAAGCCATACCCCGATCGGGTTATTTCAAATTTAAATAAACCAATTGGGTTATTAGTGATTGTGGTTTTTTTCATGGGGTGGCCACTTTTTTGCACAACTTCGTGCATTCACCCCTAGAGATACTATCTTGATGTTCAAAGGTGAACCAATTATATGGAGATCAAGGGAGCGTGAAGGGAAAAGTCGGGATTCATTTCAGCCAAAAGCCCCTAGAGTCTTGGGAGGAAATCAGTATCGAACCTCCATCAAGGGAAAATAAATTGATCCCTAGATAGATGAAAGTAGTTGATGCTAGTGTTGGAGCTTTGGCAACTAGCGACCATGATAAAAAAAAAGGATAAAATATACCTAAAAAAAACTAGGAGAGATACACACCAAAGTGGATCCAAAACATAATATAAAATTTCAAGTATACATATTTTTTTTTAATTGAGAACCTTGAGAATCTAAAGATCCATACCCACGAGCATGTGACTAGGACCATGTTGATGAACTTGAGGAGGGACTAACCCTTTTTGGAGAAAAAGGTTGATAGAACTTCAACAAGTATATAGGATGTCCCCTAGTGGTTAATGCATCATTTATATAGGTGAGCAATTTTATTGTCTTACACTTGTATTTGTGTGATAATGATAGATTAAGTATGGATTTAGTATACATAAAGAAATTAATATGAACAAAAAATTCTAAAAAGAGGGAAAAAAATTATCTTTTAAAGGTTTGTAATTATAATATAGAGTATTAATATACCATTTCTAATATTTTCATTGAACTACTTATCCCAAATTTTTGTGACACTTTTGTAAGAATAAAACAAGATCAATATAGAAGGCTTCAAAGTACTAGAGCTTGAAATTCTATATTTAGACTGTGGTCATAGTCCAATACGAAAAAAAATATAGGCCCTAAAAATACAACATTAAATATTCTTACTAACTCTTATGGAAATTTATAGGGCGTTAGAAATGTTAATAACCTTAGCAAGAGATTTGTCCTATTAATTATCATAGGAATCCACCTTATTGAGTATTTATTAATAGGTAATCCATTGGGGTTCACCACTTTGTGTGTTGGTTAAGTGGTGGTGTTTTTGTTGTTCCCACCAAGGTTCAAACCTCTGTTGGGTCATTGTTATCGCAGGCTTGTGCCTTCACTAATCCAATGTGCTCGCAGATTTGGGCCTTAACTTTGTAATAAGGGGATGAGGTCACCCATGTGTGGCCTCACTGGTTCATAGCTCTAGGTCAAAGGTGTTTCACGTGGAGCCAGAGGGTGTGTCATGTCAGCATCACCGGTCAGGTAAAAAATAAATAAAAATAGTCAATCCATAAAAAAAAATCAAGGTTACCCCGATTTTTCGGGACGGGGACAGCAGGGGACGGCGGGACGGGTTTCCGAGACAGCAAATTTTTTTTCCAATTTTGGGGACGGCAGGGGACGGCAAAGGGGACGACTATGTAAATATAGGGAAATTTTCAAATATATAAGGAAATTTGCAAGTATACATTACATTCATATGAAAATATGGACAATGCATGCCATTTA
>MU223175.1:1431256-1476568 GCA_018584345.1 Thuja plicata | reverse complement strand
AAAATCAGAATGCTGCAAACACAATGAAATAAAAAAAAATGCTTGTGTGCCAATTTAAGGCCACCATTTTCGGATTTTAGGGCAAGTGTGGCGGTGGGGCCCACAAAACGACCCCACCCATGGAGGCATTTTTTAATTTTTAAGTTGTTTTTTTTTGGGGGGGCCTTTTTGGTTGGGGACGGACGGCCGTCCCCGGGACGCGCGGGGGACGGCTACGGCGTCCCCAGCCGTCCCCGGGACTTTTTGCCGTCCCCGAAATTTATGGCAAACGTCCCCAAGTCCCGGGGACGTCCCCACCAAAATCTCAAAATTTGGGGAAGACGTGGGGACGTCCCCAAGCCGTCCCCAAGTCCCGGGGACGTCCCCAAGTCCCGGGGACGTCCCCGTTCCGGGAACTTGGGGATTTAGGCCGGGGACGCGTCCCCGGGTAACCCTGAAAAAAATCAATCATTTTCTATAGAATCCATGGCTTGATATTTTCCTATTTCCTCCATATTATTTTAATTTCAACAGCTCGTTGCATTTTAATAGTCTTATTCATAAAGAGAAAATAATTAAAACTAAGATCTGTAAGATTAAAAACTATGAGGAATGTGCCAATAGAAATGTATGATGACACTTAGGTATCTAATAATCCACTTAGAACACAAAGTTGAACCTTGGTGATTGAATGCTAATAACACCAAACCTGCTCGTCTGAGTCATGCAGACAATGGAGTTCCCAAGGAAACATATGAAAACATTTTCTCTACTCAAAGGAATCTATAATAATTCTCTTAAATGTTTATCAGTGTTTTGATAGAAGAATTTTAAGAGCACGCAATAGGATGATTAGTAAACATGGCTAGCAGAATAGAATTTAGATCAAACATATATACTAATTGCAAAAAAATAGTTTGATAATCCAATAAGCCAATTTCTGCGAGCATATTAAAATCCTTCCACCAACTTAATATCACATTGTAATCAAGAATGACAAGAATTAGTATACTTAATTATAAATATAGGATAAAAATTAAAGGGATTATGTGTACTACTCTCTTAATCTTGAGGCTCATTTAGCTTACATGGTGCTTTAATACTCCCATGGAAACTACATATTTTCGGCCTATGAATAGCAAAAAATAACTGTTAATACAACAACATATTTATTTACAAATTAGAGTCATTGTTGAATGGAGCTAGTCTTTGTGATTGTTTTGATTAGATAAGCCTAGGAAAATACCCAGACCATTTACAAATTAGTAATCAAGGAAAAAGATGCACAAAAAATGCTAAAAGGAAAACAACCAAGAGGTGAACACAAGTCTTACTAGGAGTGAGACTGAAAGAGGCTTTTAATTGGAGGAGCTAACTAGTGAGACAAACATCTCGACCCATACTAGAGACTATATATTCACCTTTAATGGGTTTTCAAAGGAACTCGAAAACCTTGAATAGTCACCTTGATCTATGAGAAGAACAAACCAAGTAGGGGACCATACGAGACTCTTAAGAAGAGGAGGAGAAACTAGGTTCCATTGAAAGTTAAACTAGAAGGAAGAGAATAAAATAGAAGAGGAAGAAAGATGAAGAGAACCTGAGCATGAAATCCCACATAATCCACTCGAAGGCGAGAAAATAACCTTTTCAATAGCAATCTTCCAACTCGTGGACAATGTCCTAGCTAGCCTTGTTACTGAAACAATCTCAATAGAAACAACATCTGAAAATCATGCTAACTATAACACCAACCTGATTAGTGGCCAAGATCATGTATTGACCTTTGAAGTCTTTGTGAACAATATCCTTCCATGCAGTGATAACCCTGCAAACTGCACTTTTGAAGCCACGTCTATTGGTTCAACAACAACTAAACACTCGTTAGAAATTGCATCACTTGTTTGAGTAACAAGAACACCTAAGGCCCCAAAAACAAGATTCAATACCAAGTTACATTCTCATCTTCTGAAGCTACCTCTATAGGGTTAGAAATAGAATAATCTTCCAAATACTCCACCTTAATAGGACCTTTGACCAAAAAATTTCTTGCAGTCATGAACTTTTGTATCAAAGTCAAGTCCCCTAGATATTTTGATTTGGGACCCACCTCTAGAGAATCAGAAGTAGAATATACTACAAGAAACTCAACCGTCACAAGGCATATGAAATCTCAAGCATAGAGAAAGGGGTCAAAGGCCCCATATGGGCAACATCCATAAGGTCAACTACTCAAGGAATAAATCTAGTGACCCACACCTAGTGGGAACAAGGAAGGGATCTCACAACACCTGCAACAAAGAAAACATAACATGGCTTAGACCTTGTTCCAAGGGAGAAACAAGGAGAACCAACCCTAAGGGAAGGGTGTCATTATTCCTTGTCATTATCATTAAGTAGGAAAAAACTTGTAAAATATAGCATAATCCCAAGAGCGTCCATCGTCACCAACAATTTCCTCACCTATCTCATGGCAATGAACTGACTAGGGAATACCAAACAAGGTCACCAATGAGTAGCCAATAGCAGAGCATGGGGTTTAATGCCCCATCATCAATAATAATTGTAACTAGAGGCACAGAGTCGTTGGAGCCATCTTTGCAGCCGAACCCAACACCAAGCTTCCTGGAATTAGAGAAAAACTCTAGGTCAGTAGTCCTCCAGAAAACTTGCACACCAGAAAATCAAGATATGCATCTATAGGAGAATGCACACAGGGCACGCAAGGTGAACAACTACAAAGCTTTCAAGAAGCTCAATAGCAGAGTTGCCATTGTATTCAATGCCTGAACCCGAGATAGAAACATATACAGCATCTGCTAAGACTAATGCAACAAGGGATGCTAGATTTGGCCCCAAATCTAATAGCAGACCTTTACAAAATCCACGCACCAGAAAAACTTAGTAACTCCATCTAAGGGAGAATGCACTCAGACCATGCACAATGAACAACCACAAGGCTTGCAAGAAGCAATAGCAAAGTGTTGTCATAACCGAACCCTGAGCCCAAGAGAGAAACACGAGCGTCATCTATTAAGGCCAACACAATAAGGTACACCCAATCTTCCCTAAACCCAAGAGCACATAAATATTTGAGGCCCCAACTGAAGAACAGTTCAATCAAGAATATTCTAGCAATTCAACTTCATATCTGCAATCAAGGAGCAAAGCATTCACTTGCATACAACTTTGTTACAATAATCATGATCTACATTGCATTTCTCCATGATGAAAGCATAAATTACCATGTTGTATGACTCTATCTCATGTTTTGTGAGAGACTTCATGATAAGGGTTTCATAATTTGAGTAACATTTGTTATTTCTAGATTTTTGTTACTATTTTTCTACTATCCTCCCTAAGGCACACACTCTTTCATGATCATAGCTATTGCAGAAGTGGAAACTGTAACCACCCTAATTTGGTATGCTCTGACTATAGACCCTATTTGCCCTAAGTGTGATCATACCCCCAATTATGTCCAGACAACTCTTCAATCGGCTGGCATAATTTTTTCAAATCAGATTTAATTTCCTAAGTGATTTAATCACTAAATTTTATTAGTCGCCTAAACCAATCAAAACCAATCAATTCAAATCAATACCTGGCTAAGGTAATTAATTTAAAAGAAATTAAATAAATCCCTATTATATCTAATCACTTGCAAAACCCTATCTTCTAACTTAAATTAATCTAATTAATTGGCTATAGTCCTAATTAATTATCTAAAGCAATAAAAGGCTTAAATAATTAATTTTTTTATTTTTGAATGAATATATTAATTATAATTCATTTCATTAATATTCCCCTAAACCCTAGCCTAACCTATCTCAACCACCTTAAACCTGGGTTCAAACCCATCCCAGCGTATTCCCCCCATGCTAAACCTAATCCTAATCTTAATCCTATCCTAACCCACTTCCTTATGTTGTGACATTCCTAGTTTTGTGATTAGGAATCCAACCCACTTGAGAAAGTCAACTTTCTCAAGCTTGACTCTAAACCCTCGCCCATGCTTCTTACACCTTCATTGTGCCTCTTAATTGCTCTCATTAATGCATTATTAATGGAGATTCCTTAAGCTCATGCCTCATCAATGCCTTTGCCATTAATGCCTCTTACACCTCATTAATGGTTTTTACACCTACATTAATGACCCTCGTCCCCCCTCTCTCTCCTCATTTCCTCTATAAATAGAATGAGTTTTTGAACTCAAATGGCTCTTAATTTTTAGATTGGAAGTATTGTTATACTGTTTGGATTAATTGAAAATCCATATTGCATTGTAGTTTTGATATTATGCATTGTTATTATCACACTTTTTAGAGCTAATATGCATGTTTAGTGAGCATTTAGATTAGTTTTGACTCAAATCTTTCATTTTTAGGTTGTATATGTCACTAATTTGTGCATAATCTGAGGGCATGATTATGGCATTCTTCAAACTCCTCCTAGATAGGAAGCAATAGATCGGTTTTAGTATTTAGCTTCAAACCCTTGTTTTTTATGTTTTTCTACTAATATAATGATCTATTGAAGTGTCGTGTTGCAAATAACAGGTCCACTATTTTTCACACACGCGGGAACGCCAACATGGAGTTTGATTTAGGCAAGCCTCTATACAACCCAACCCATTTTTTCCTATTTTTTGTGTGGGTTTAGGTCTAATAGAGAAAGTGTTATGGACGTGTACAACAGATTGTTACATGTTGTGATGTTTGAACAAGTGAAAATTCGGGAAAATTTGTACCTATCTTCTTGTTCTATGCTAAGTTTTTGGGACAGATTTATAGGACCCCCAAACTACATTTTTCTTCATCGGACAATTAATAGAATTCCATACTAGGGCACCCTACAGCCATGTCCATCACATAATCCCAACATTCAGCACTCCTATTAGGACTATAGTTGACCCTATTCGTGTTCCTAATGATGTCATGTACATTTGAGATAATATTTTGCATCCATGGGCTAGGATCTCATCTCCACCCCTATCATTTTGGAGAACCTTGTGTCTTATGCTTGCATATTCTTCTACTTTTCATTGACTAGTAAGTGTTGAATCTTAGTTGCATGTTCACTTGTTTCCTCCAACAAATTCATGACAGAAATTATCACTTAACCCAACACACATCTTGCCTATTATACCTAATAACAGTTCTCATGATGAGGACAATCCTACAATTCAAGTGCCTGACAAACCGAAGAAGATGGACAAGGAATTGGAAGGCATGCAATAATTTACGAGTAAAAAAACTTGGCTAGAGAGGTAATCCCCTTAATTCACATGGTGTGGATAATCTAAGTAGCATAAGATCACATAGCAGATGAACACTATGATCGTAGCTAGTAGCACATAAGTTCTTGGATACACAACTAAAACCAAATGGAAACTAAGAGTCAATATCCACAAAAATAACTCCTATTCCTACGTACACTTCTTTTATCATATCTACTACAACAACAGTAAGACAACATAAGCCAGATCCAATCCCAACCTATCCCTCCATCATATTGCACAAGTAGCCCACTTTCATAAACCATCTTGAAGACTCCTATCCCACAACACATACAGGTACTACATTTTGCGAAATATAATACTCGTGACAATATTTACCACTTTATGTAGCGATTTTTTTCCTTGATATGCTCTTATTGCGAAACTCTTTCCTAAGTCATTAGAACAAATGTCTTTGGACTGGGTTTTCTCTCTAACTAGCAATTCAATTAACTATTGCTCACAAATTTTTAACGAAAATTTACAGCATTTTCAAAACAAATTTGGCCCTCGAGTAACATTAATTGATTTGGTACACAGTAAACAAGGTGTGAAAGAAAAAAAGTGACTGGTTTTTTTAGTAGATATCAAACTTTTTATTTGCAAATTTCTTATTCAATTCTTTGTGCTAATGTACAAGAAAAAAATGAGACTGATTCTAGTGAGCATCCCTGCTCTAATATATCCACAATAATATTAAATCTGATTTTCATCAGAGATAAACAACAGCAGTATACGTAGATGTATGCAAGTCTCATTTGAGTCCCTCGCCATGCATCTAGGATTTGAAGACCAACTAATTTGGAGTCAAAACCGTGGAAGCTGCAAATTATTTTTCTTTTATGACATTTTTTGTGCAGTAGATTTCACTCATAAAATGGTAAGGAAATGAAGAAGAGGACTTTAATCGGGTGCATCTTTCACTTATTGATTAAGTAGAAGGAATATATTTAATCCCTAACTCTTAACAAGTGGGATTCAACAAAACTCGCTGCTGACAGCTTGACTGAGGACTGTGCAAGTCTCGCAACTATGGTTTAAGACAACTGGTAAACCCAACTTTAAATGGATGCACCACTCGTATTAAACAGTTAAGAATACAACTCTTAGATGTGGAGAAAAACATCAAAATTTTCACTTAACCAGATTTTGGCCTACAGCTGCAAAATTTAAAATTCAGAAGCCATTCACAATTCCTGCCAATGGACCATCCATCCAGGTTATAGTATCTCAACATTCACTTCATCCAAAACAGCATCCATATCCATCTGCAAAGGGAAGCTTCCATCAAAATGCTGGTGCGGAACAAACTCTCCTTCCTCAATTTCTTCATCCCTGAAGGCCAGGTCATCCAGATGTACAAGATCATCAAGTTCATCAAAATTTGAAGGTCTTAAATTTTTCTCGGGAACCGAAATCAGGTTTTCTAAAAATGCATTATCTCCTTGCTCGGTTGCTTCTTCTCTGATGGGAAAACCCTCTAGATGCACATGATCATCAAATTCATCAACATTTAAGGGTTCTACAGCTTTATCAAGGACTGGATTCATATCCTTGATAAATCCAAATTCTCCTTCCATGATTTCTTCATCCCCGAGGAGAGTACCCTCTAGATGCAGATCAGGTTCATCAATATTTGAACCTTTGAAAACTTTTTCAGGAACTGGATACAAATCTTCAGAAGGTTCAAATTCTCTATCTTCAATTTCTTCTTCCTTGAAGGGAGTACACTGTTTTTCTTCAATTTCTTCTTCCTTGAAGGGAGTGCACTTTTGATATGGAAGGTAATCAAATTCATCAATTTTTGAAGGTTTTATTTCTCGTGGAACTGGATTCACATCTTCTGAAAGTTCAAACTCCATCAAATTTGATTGCAAAACAACAAGAATAACAGGATACTCTATAATAGTTTTCCACGCAAGTTGAGAACACAATGGTTCCTTAATGTTCAGGTCAAAATATAGCTTTTTGTCACCCTGCTAAAGACAGACAGAATTATACACATGAGAAGAAATGTAAATCCTGATATATTCCTTCTTGAGCAAGAGCTTCAAATTTTCATAATAAACAACAACAAAATTTTATTACCTCCGTATATTCCTTCTTGAGCAAGAGCTTCAAACTTTCAATGGGGTTGTTGCAGAAATGCCTAAGTTTATGTCGTATGACTGGATTCCCAGGACCAATTGTCAGATGTTTTTCCAATATACTTTGTAGACTTGCATGTTCATCCACTCTGAACCAATAAACAGAATCTGATGAGTTATTTTATCTCTTATAGGTATATTCTTGAAAACTCATTATTCATGAGAATCCAACATTCGAAAGGCATTGGCACAAGTGTTGGCAAACAATGATTCACGTTTCCTAAAAGAATGATGAATACCAATATGTATTAATAACAACAGGAGAAATCTCAAGAACTTAACTTTCTCCAGATACCATCACCAAGGTAAATGGAACTTACTTGTGGTCAATATGTGTAACATCTGTTGAATGAAACTGCCACTCTACTGTCCAATACATGCATTTCCGACTGCAAAGTGGTAAAAGGCATTCTTAGGGACACACAGAATTTAACCATTCATGTTTGTTTGACACCAAAAAAATTGAGTAAAAAGATAGATTCTATTTTCTATATTTTTCCAATTTTTGACACTTGAAGCTCACATATAGAGACCGAACAACATCATATTCATAAACTTATCCTTCACTAATGACTACACTAAACAAAACCAACCGTCAAATAAAGGTAAATGCACAAGTTTTTAAAAACACATAATTATATTAAAAGATGCTAGTTCTGAATGAATAAGCAGAAAACTAAGGTAACGGGAATGTAAAGAACTCAATCTTCTATATCTCATATACCATTTAAATATTAATATTAAAATTTGATGGAACAATGAATAATAGAGATGCAATATCAAATAATGTTTAAAAATTTGACATAACCAATTCAAAATGCGGCTCCCATTCAAGGACAACTAGGAAAAAGCAAGTGTATCTAGGAAAAAGTCAAGTTGGCAGTTGCTGCATGAGAGGGGGATTGGTGAAATCAAAATTTTGATGGGCATCAAAAAGGTAATTTAGGTCAGGCAGGAGTTCAAAATGCGGCTCCCATTCAAGGACAAATAGGAAAAAGCAAGTGTATCTAGATAAAAGTCAAGTTGGCAGTTGCTGCATGAGAGGGGGATTGGTGAAATCAAATTTTGATGGGCATCAAAAAGGTAATTTAGGTCAGGCAGGAGTTGGTTATGTTTTACGTAATAATAATGGTGACTTTGTGCTTGGTGATTCCATATTTTCAATGGAACAAACCAATAATTGTGGAATGGAAAACATTGCAAGCTGATCCCCGAGCAACTTAAGGCCAATAAAGGTCAATGCTCCAATCAAAGCAATTCTTAAAGAAAAGGTAATGACAATCAAAATTTCTTTCTTCCCAGATTTCTCATTACTACAGGTTTCAAAACAAAGTAACAAAAAAAAATTTTGGCTACTATGCTTGAAGATTTTTTGCTAATTGGAAGTAAGGATATTAAAGATTGGGTTATTTTAGTGTCAATAATAGGACCAGCCACCTTAGCCTATGCTTATTTTCTATACTCATTATACAGAGAAGGGCTTGTGTTTTATCTTGAAGATAAATAGTAAGGCAGAATTGGTTTCACGCACTACAGTACTTATTTGGAGCTATGTGAGGGGCTTGATTCAATGCATGGGATATCATGCATGGAATAGAGAAGAGTTGTTGTGGCATGCTGGAAAGTGCAGTTAAAAATTCAAGATTGACTTGGTTTGGGAATGCCGGAACTTTATTCCTATTCTGTGTTATATCTCCTTTCTATGGCAAGGGTAGCCATCTAGGGACCTGCTCATGCAAGGACCATTTACAGAACACTATTTAAAGCATTTTATTAATTGTAATGAAGAGGCCAAGTTGAGATTGGTTAAGGCTGTTTGAGGCAAGAAAGGTTTAGTAAACAGTGTTCATTTCAGATAGCATGGAATGATACAGTATACTAGAGGATTAAATGCACAAATTGAAACAAGCTGTGGAGATTGTATTGTAAAGCTGCTGCTTCAGGCAAAGGGAAGTAATAAAGAAAAGAAAGGCAAGCTGTTTTAAGGAGAGCCAAGGTATGCTTCTGGAAAACAGAGGCATCAACCCACAACTGCAGTATTGAAAACTTTGACAATGCAGTTGTAGGAGGAAGTGCATGAGTTGCCCATGGATGACAAGAAATTGGAGTACTGCCAAGACCCATGCATGGCCATAAGGTGAATGGTGCTTTCTTTCCATAGTGGCACTTCAGATTTGCTTAGTGGCCTTACAATGTGGAAGATAGAAAATGTTATGTTGACCAGAGCAGTGCGGTGAACAAAATAATCAAATGATTAAAGGTTCATGGTGCTATGTCTACTTCCAGTGTTTTTGCAACCTATGTTGCAGGTTCTTCCGACATCTAGCAATGAGGTTTACAGTTGCATCTTAGAAAGATGGAAGCCCGCACCTCCTTACAGTGGCTGTGCTCAGGATCCAATTTAGAGATTATATTTTCTGTTGGTGGCTTCAGGTGCTGCTGTTTTGATTGCTTTGGTCTTTAATCTTTGCATCAGGATGGTTAATTTTGCAGCATTGTATGCCTAGCCTGTATGGCTTAAAGTGGTTGTTGTTTCTGTTAAATAGAGTTTTCAGCTTTTTATTGTAGCTGTATAGAGATGCTGTTGGTACCTTTTTGGGTGTTTTGTCGTATGCAGTATTCTCTATGCTGTTCTCAATGGATATTTGTACTAGGTATGTTATTGCCATAGTTGGGCCGGATCTCCATCATAGTTCCCCAATAATAAGTTTGATAAAAGACCAATTTAAAACATGCCAATTCCCCTGCTATTGACTAAGTGGATCCCACCCTACAGATCTTGAAAAATAGGCTCTTTCCATTCATTTTATTATATGAACATTTAGGCTCCAGTGTAAGTGAATGAGGTTTCTCAAGAGATAGTGGTAATAAAGCCAACATTTAAGAATCTCATGGTTGATGGTAGCATATGATGTTGGATCCCGAATCATCAACCCGCTCAATTTATGCTTTGCACTTTAGTGTTAGCTCTCATGAGCATGGAGCTGTGTTGATTTGCTATAATGCAGATTTTATTTTGTATGCCTTTTGTTTTGCTTTCCCCTGGCTGTATCAATGTATGAATATGTTTATTGTTTTGTGAATGAAATGAAGGGGAGCATAATTGACAACCATAAAGCTTCCATAATGATTCCCAATAGTTACTAATGCAGCTTAAAACTGCTCTAGATGTGCTTGAAGGATTACTTTGCAGTGTGTAACAATCAATCTCTTAGCACATGGAAGGCTTATATTACCTGCAAAGAAAGCACTGACAGATGGTATACTCAACCTGTGTCTGGATAGAGAACAACAAAGAATGCTGAAGATGATGGTTGGCATTTTATATGCTACAATATCTACCATATGAAGATGAATCAGTTTCCTTTTTAAACTTTTGCAGGAATGAAAAGCTTATTGAATATAAACAACAACCCATCTGCACAATGTAGTTAAGGAAAGAGATAAGGTGTTGTGTCACTACATACCAAACTGAGTATTTGTAGTAGTCTTCCTACTCATAATAGGCCATGATGACTAAGAAGATCTGCCATATTGTTAATTACAGTCATCTGCCTAGTAAATGTAAGGCGCCCACTTCAAATAAAAATATTCTTGAATCCCATACCATGTTCATAAATCTAAAACCAAGTTCAAAGAGGTGTTTGGTGATTGGTACTCAGAGACCTCCTCAAGATAACAGCACTGCAACTAGCATTTGGACAGAGGAATAGACTTCATGCTTCTCAAAAATAATTATCAAGGAATCAAGGGTTTCCAAGAAACAGACTTCTTTGTCCTGGCCAGCATTAGATTTCGACAAAGAACGCCCAGAACTGTTGTGCATTGACAACTGGTCATCCTTGCAATTTAGACCGAGACATCATCTGGATAGAAGAAAACAAAATTTTTGTGATGAGTTTAGGAAACATCACTGATGATGTCCGTGATGAATGAACTAGGTGCATTGGTGAGGGAAAGTGCAGGACTGACCACTCAGAGTCCAATCTTGATCTTGAAAATTGTCTACAAAAAATAACAGGCTTACCTCCACACTTGGTGACATCCAAAAGTAAAGTTAAGCTTACCAAACCACCTAAGCAACATACAAACAGTATACAAGATCGACACAAAAGGAGTATTGGTTCTTCATGGTGATTTTGTTGAAATCATTGTGACTAGTCACCACTAAATTATGATCCTTCGGCATTATGAGAGCAAGAGATTCACAAAAAGTGTTGTGTTGTGTTTTACCGGATCCCTGTAGAGAATCTGCTTGAAATATTTGGATTTTTTGTCTTATTCCCAAAAGTTAGCAACCAGGTTTTGTCCTTTCCCACATCACTATCTAAAAAACTTCATGCCTCTTTTTCAAAAAACTTAGACCCTTGTTTCTATCACTCTTTCACAGAAGCTTAAAAATCCAACGGTTCACAAAGCATATCAACCCAGCTTAAATATTCATAAACCATGCCTCAAGCCTCCAATGCAATCATTTAGCCCCCAAAATATTTTTAAAAACAAAAAAGGTTCCAACATCCAACACTTGAAATGAAGGGGATTAAAGCAAGTTTCATTGTTACATCAAAACTTGAAGCCTCTGATCCGATCCAAACTCTAATATTTCGTGAGTCTTCGAAAAATTCAATACCTGCAAAACTTTTGCTCATGCTGCAACTACATGTGAATGACACTGCATCGACTAGGGTAGATCTCTCAACACCATAGCCCATCTTTCTCGACAGCATTTCCGCCCTCCCAAAAGTTTAATCCCAAAACCTCTAGCGTTTTCACCAGAGAGAAAATAATAATCTGCATAATACCATATAAGCTCCTCAAACGCCTTTTTATACTGTTTTCCACCAAACTTCTCGAAAACTCCATTTAGAAATTCACTTTTTTTATTTAAATGCCACTTTAGCTCCAAAAAAAGAACTTTGCACTAAAATAATGAAAATTTGACATGAAAAGTCCTTGTTTCATGCATCCAAGATTTAAAACTCTTTGCCTCAGTTCCAATGAGCTATCACACTAAGGTGCATTTAAAATATCTTAATTAATTATTCGCAACCTTAGTAAAAGAACTAAAACATGAGCCACTAATGCACCGATTTTGTGAAAAATCTTGGAATGCATTTGTAATGTCCCCTGAATAGTGTCTCAATTGAGACAAGAAAATAAATAATATCAATTATTTAATATTAGTTCAAATCTTATAAATTAATATTAAATAATTAATGTTAATTATTTATATATTAGTTTCATATAAACTAATATTTAAATAATTACAATTTTGAGTTTGTTAAGGAAGTTCAATTACGGGAAAGAGCAAGTTTCTTCACAGGAATTAATTACCTTTAAAGAAGCATTCTCAGGAAGGAAGTGGAAGGTTGAATTTGATGAATTTTATTGAACTCGGATTGAGAGCAAATCCTTTCGCCAGTGGAAGATCTGGCCTATTGGAGAAATTAATAACAACGGATGGCAATGAGTTGCTTTGTTAATTTATTAAAGGGACTTACGGTTTGAACAAAGTCATACCAAGCAGGAAGAAGGTGACGCAGTTTATTCCTTGTGAAGAGTTGGATTGTTTGTGTATGGTACCTCAGTGGCTAGAAGCAGACAAAACAATGTGATATTTGTCAACACACCCCACGCAACGTCCAACCCAATATGTTGGCTTTGACATACAAAGATGGTTTCTTTTGTGTTTGTCTATAGCGGAGATTCCTTGTCAGCCGTAATTGACAGATAGGTGGCGGAAGTATTAAAATACCATTGTTTGCTGTCACTCTCCAGAAATCTATTGGTTCGTAAGACAGAACTGACGGAGTCCTTGTTGGCATCGAAGATTTGTATTTCAAATGCAGTGTCATCTAAGAGCGATCAGGGTGTAAAAAGGTGATGGGCTGGGTTTGACCGGAAAACACTTCCTATAGTATCATTTGTATTCAGCCACTGTCTGGGAGGTGGTTCCCAGTACGGGGAACAGAATACAAGAGGCTTCTTCACGCAGATACCGTTGTGTATTAAACAACAAGGTTCCAGCCCAATATTGGAGACATCCATCTATTGGCCCCAAATTTACAAGCCAACGACAATTAGAGATACCCTGGAGGCGCAGATAACACAGGTGCACTCATTGTTTGTGGATTTCTATAATAGTAATCGATCATTATAATCTCCTGTAAAATGAATACGAATTACAGTTCAGGAAGAAAAATATTTTGATGTTATTGCTCTCTGTACATGTAATTCTGAATTCAAGTTTGATACATTTTATAAATAAAAATAAAGGAAGTATTTCAAATCAAACTGTGTGTATTGGTTTATGGAATTGAGTGATTGTTACCATTCAAAGTGCAAAAATAAATTTGAGATTTTACATTTGTATCAGAGTTGTGCATCCTGCTAGCCTGAGGGGTTGAAATTATTATGAGCGCAAAACCTGCCCAGACTTACCATCTGAGAAGGAATAAATTGAATCCACAACTAGATAACATGGGGGATCAACCTGAAACCAGTACCAGAGATATGATAACAGCATTAGCCAGGGGGACAACAGGAAATCCAAGAAAACCTTAACAGGATGAGTACCATGATGAATCAGTTCATGGCCTTCAATTTAAATCAGAATCAAAATAATGGGGAAAATAATGGGGGTCCACATGGTTAAAAAGATAATTCAGTAAATAACAATCATCCAGAAAGAGCAGGATCAGTCCACACCAGGCCATTCATGCCTACCTTCACTCCTAGGGAGAGACAACCAGAACATGAACCTTCTATCCGTGAATTACAAGATGACATTTACAATGATTGGATAATGTCAGGAGATGATTTTTGTTCTGAAATGACATTTAGAATACTATGATATTAGAATGAAACATAGATCAAACAAGAGGAGAAATCATAGTAATGAATTGCAGAGAAAGATAGGAAAAGTTTCTATACCATATTTTGGTGGGGCTGGAAAAACTTCTGTCAGGGCTTGGGTTCAGAAATTAGATACATACTTTCAGTTGAATCCCATGTTGGAAGATGAGGCCATTAAATATGTTGCATTACACTTAGACGGTGTAGCTCATGAATGGTGGCATCACGGTCAAATAACTTTGGGACATAACCATATAGACACCTATTCAGAGTTCACTAAACGTCTTATTGACAGATTTGATACAAAAGATCCTGAACTACATCTTAAGGAATCGACACAACTCAAACAATGGGGAACAGTTGATCACTATATATCTGAATTTGAAAGATTGGTTGTGTTAGTAACTGAAATTTCAGAAAGGCATAAAATAGTTATATTCATTGATGGTTTAGCAAATTCCTTCAAGGGATGGGTCAAATCATTAAACCCACCTACTTTACAAAATGCAATTAAAAAGGCTCGGGAATTGGAACGAACATCTAAGGGAAAAGGTCAATACAAGGGTCCCCCACCAAAACATGACAAAGATAAGCAACCTTTTGTCAAGAACACACCTCCCAAGAACAAACTAGATATTGAAGAACGCAATGAACTTAGAAGAAGGAAATTATGCTCCAATTGTAGGGAATCATGGGAAAAGGAAAAATACATTATATTGAGGTGGTTTTTGATAGTGAGGGAGAAGAAAACACAGATTTGGGTCAGAGTAATGAATCAAACAAGGAACAGGGACAGGAACTGGACACCAAACATGGCATATTAGCATCCATGTCTGGTAGTCCACATCATAATATTTTCCGGGTACGAGGTGTAATGCAGGGACAGTCATTGTTATGTTGGATAGTGGCCCAACTCATAATTTCATAGATGCTGCATTAGTTGTTAAACGTGGTTTACAAACAGTAGAACATGAGGGATTTGATGTTAGAGTAGTTGGTGGCAATAATCTGATTTCTACACACAAAGTTCCTCAATTGAATATTACTCTTGGAAATTACACCGTAATCGATGATATCTATGTTGTTGATTTGGCTGATAAAGCTATTATTATGAGAATACAATGGATGGAATCTCTGGATAAATACTCACAGAGTTTCAAAAAATTGGAATTTTCCTTCAAGGTGGGTGGGAAAAAGGTAGTTCTCAGAGGTATGTCCAATGGTTGTCCCAGGATCCTATCTGCAAACAAGATGGAAGCCATTTTCAGACATGGGGATGTTGCATGGTCAGCACAGTGTTTGATTTCCACTAAGGTAACAGATTTTGAATCTAGATACTATCATGATGATTTGTTAAAAGTATTGGATAATCACAATGTGGTTTTCAGTGATATGCCCCCAGGAAGACCTCTTGACAGAGGATTTGAGCATACGATAGAACTTGAAGATGGTGCCAAACCTGTCATTACTACTCCGTTCAGGCATCCCAAGAAATTTAGGTATGAGATTGAAAAAGCTATTAAGGAACTAGTGGACATGGGACATATCATACCAAGTTCAAGTCCATTTGCCTCGTCAGTAGTGCTGGTAAAAAAGGACAGGACTCTCCACATGTGCATCGATTATCATGCTCTCAATAAGAAAACTATTAAAAACAAGTATCTGATTCCCCGAATTGATGAATTGTTAGATGAATTACATGCTGCAATCTATTTTTAAAAAATAGATTTGAGATCAGTATATCATCAGATTAGATTATGGGAGCAAGATGTGCATAAAAACAGCTTTTCGTTGTCATTATGGCCCGTTATGAATTTTTAGTTATGCCTTTCAGTTTAACTAAGGCATCAGCCACATTTCAATCCTGTATGAACCATAATTTTAATAAACAAATGAGGAAGTTTTTGCTAATCTTCTTTGATGATATTCTTATTTACAGTAAAACTTGGGAAGATCATTTGAAACACCTTGATGAAGTATTGGGAATAATGGAATCTCAATCTCTCTATGCAAAGGCCTCCAAATGTGAATTTGGAATGACATAAATTTTGTAACTAGGACATATTATCAGTGCTAAGGGGGTATAGGTTCATCAAAAAATAATACATGCTATTTTAGACTGGCCACCTCCACAAAACCTTACAGTGCTAAGGGGATTCTTTGGGTTATGCAGTTATTACAAGAGATTTGTCAGACGTTTTTCACAGCTTGGAGCTTCATTAACTAATCTCACTAAAAGGGGGCTTTCAGGCAGACTTCGGAGGCACAACAGGTATTTGATAAATTAAAAGAAGTAATGAGCTCTTGTCTTGTACTTGCACTTCCAGATTTCAGCCAGCCACTTGTTTTGGAATGTGATGCATCAAGCGAGGGAATAGGGGCAGTTTTAATGCAGAACAAACATCCCATCGCATATGAAAGGAGGAAATTCAAGGATAGTGAGAAGTATTCAATTTACGATAAGGAAATGTTGGCAATTATGCATGCACTGGCTAAATTTAGACAGTATTTGGTTGGGGGGAAGTTTGTAGTTCGAACTAACCACAAGAGCTTGAGGTATTTCCTTGGCCAGAAAGATTTGAATGATCATCAGCAAAAATGGATCAGTAAGATCCAAGCCTATGACTTCGAAATTGAGTACGTAAAAGGTAAAAATAATATAGTAGCTGATGCATTATCCAAAAGACCAGAAATAAATTCTTTATCAGTCGTCACAGCAGATGGGAAATCCCTTTTATTGGTTGAATATTCTAAAAATTCATTTGCCTGTGAAGTAATGGATGGCCACCTACAAGATGACAGAGATAAAGTGGTAAATGGCATTATTTATTATAAAGACAGAATTTACTTAGTACCAAGTTCTAAGCTTAAGCAAAAAATTTACAATCAGTACATGATATTCCTTTGGCCGGGCATCCGGGTTACTTCAAAACTTATTAGGAAATCAAGCTTCAAAACTTATTAGGAAATCAAGCAGAGATTTACTTGGAAAGGCTTGAAGGACAATGTTCTGAGATATGTAAAGGAATGAATTACTTGTCAACAGAATAAGGTAGAGCACACTTATCCAACAGGTTTATTACAACCTTTGTCGATTCCGGAACAAAAATGGGAACGTATATCGATGGATTTTATCACCGGCTTGCCCAAATCTCAAGGTAAAGATTGCATTTTTGTTGTAGTGGATAGTTTAACCAAATTTGCACATTTTTATGCTATTACTACAGAGTATAAAGCAGCATAGATTGCAGAACTATTTTTTAGAGAGGTGTTCCGTCTTCACGGTTTACCAAAAAATATAATCAGTGATAGGGACAACAAGTTTCTTAGCATTTTTTGGGGAGAGTTTTTCAGGTTGACAGGAACAGAGTTGAGTCTTAGTACTAGTTACCATCCTCAGACGGATGGTCAAACAGAAATTGTTAATAAATGGGTTGAAGGGTATCTCTACAACTATGTGGCTAGACATCAGGAAGCATGGGTATAATCAGTGACAGGGACAGCAGGTTTCTTAGCATTTTTTGGGGAGAGTTGTTCAGCTTGACAGGAACAGAGCTGAGTCCTAGTACTAGTTACCATCCTCACATGGATGGTCAAACAGAAATTGTTAATAAATGGGTTGAAGCGTATCTCTGCAACTATGTGGCTAGACATCACGAAGCATGGGTCAAATGGCTACACCTAGGAGAATATTGTTATAATACCACATATCATATGTCCATCGGAATAACACCCTTTCGAGCATTGTATGGCTATGAGGCCTTATCTTTTGTTGATTTGGCCTTGGGAAATAATAAGGCAAGTAAATCTAAAGATTGGCTATAGGAATGTCAGGACATTTTGAAATCTCTCAAGGAAAACTTGCAGTGCTTACAAAACCAGCAGAAGATTTATGCTGATAAAAAACGAGTTGAGCGAACTTTTAAAGTTGGGGAGTTGGTATATCTCTACCTACAACCTTATCGCCAATCTTCACTTAAAAGAAGTGGTACAGAGAAGTTAAAGCCACGCTTTTATGGTCCTTACCGGATTATCAAGAAAATTGGTGGGGTAGCATATGAGTTGGATTTGCCAAAAGAAAGCAGGATACACAATGTGTTTCATGTGTCCTGTCTTAAACATGCATTGGGACAACAAGTGACAACATCAGTGGATTTACCCCCGCTTGATGAGGATGGAAGATTGGAATTAGTTCCAGGGGTAGTATTGGACATCCGTAAGCGGAAATTGAAAAAATAGGTCTATCAAAGAATATTTGATCCAATGGGAGAATTTGCATGTAGAAGACGCTACATAAGAAAATGAACAAGTCCAACATTCCAATTTAAGGTTGCTTGTGGGCAAGGAACATGGGGAAGGGGAGACTGTAACATCTCCTGAATAGTGTCTCAATTGAGACAAGCAAATAAACAATATTAATTATTTAATATTAGTTCAAATCTTATAAATTAATATTAAATAATTAATGTTAATTATTTATATATTAGTTAATATCATATAAACTAATATTTAAATAATTACAATTTTGAGTTTGTTAAAGAAGTTCAATTATGGGAAAGAGGAAGTTTCTTCACGAGAATTAATTACCTTTAAAGAAGCAATCTCGGGAAAGAAGTGGAAGGTTGAATTTTATGAATTTTATTGAACTCCTTGAATTGAGGACAAATCTTTTCGCCAGTGGAAGATCTGGCCTATTGGAGAAATTAATAAGGACGAATGGCAATGAGTTGCTTTGTTGATTTATTGAAGAGACTTACGGTTTGAACAAAGTCGTACCAAGCAGGAAGGTATCGCAGTTTATTCCTTGTGAAGAGTTGGATTGTTTGCGTATGGTACCTCAGTGGCTAGAAGCAGACAAAACAATGTGATATTTGTCAACACACCCCACGCAATGTCCAACCCGATATGTTGGCTTTGACATACGAAGATGGTTTCTTTTGTGTTTGTCTATAGCGGAGATTCCTAGTCAGCCGTAATTGACAAATAGGTGGCGGAAGTATTAAAATACCATTATGTTGTCACTCTCTAGAAATCTATTGGTTCGTAAGACAGAACTGACGGAGTTCTTGTTGGCATCAAAGATTTGTATTCGAAACGCAGAGTCATCCAAGAGCGATCAAGGTGTAAAAAGGTGGCGGGCTGAGTTTGACCGAATAACACTTCTTGTGGTATCATTTGTATTTAGTCGTTGTCTGGGAGGTGGTTCCGAGTACGGGGAACATAATACAAGGGGCTTCTTCACACAGATATCGTTGTGTATTAAACAACAAGGTTCCAGCCCAATATTGGAGACGTCCGTCTATTGGCCCGAAATTTACAAGCTAGCGACAATTAGAGATACCCTGGAGGTGCAGATAACACAGGTGCACTCATTGTTTGTGGATTTCTATAATAGTAATCGATCATTATAATCTCATGTAAAATGAATACAAATTACAGTTCAGGAAGGAAAATATTTTGATGTTATTGTTATTTGTGCATGTAATTTTGAATTCTAGTTTGATACATTGAATAAATAAAAATAAAGTATTTCAAATCAAACTATGCGTATTGGTTTATGGAATTGAGTGATTCTTACTATTCAAAGTGCAAAATAAATTTGAGATTTTATAGCATTGTTGGGAGTAATTAAGACATTATATAATTAGGTCATGTATTACTTTATTTGCTTAAACTAAACTTACATGTTTTTAATCTTTTAATTAGATTGAGCTTTATTTAGCACGTTTTGTCTCATTGATTATGATGTGGGCACTTGTCAAGCTCTTTTAATCTTCCTCTAGGGTTTGCATCAAGAGTTTCATTATCCTTTCTATATTGATTCACTGTACTCATTTCTATCATTAATCTCGACACAATTCTCAAGTTGTTGAGCAAATGTACTTGCTTGATCTCCATTTGAGACAGGTGTTTTACTTGCAGGTGATTCATAAGTTTGTTGGATTGAACAGATAACTCCAACATTGTATTAGAGCTCTAGATCTGCTAAGTTCCTATCCAAATTTTGAGAAATACAATCTTGAACAATCTTTCAGTGCACTTTGGCTTCAATCTGCCTCAACATCACGTCACAATGACAAACAAAAATATCAACTATCAATTTCCCAAAAGCCAAGAAGTTGAAAAAAGGGCAAAAAAAAATGGAGGCATGATCCTTGCATAGGGGTCTATGCCATCTTGCTGCAATTTCTCGATCTGTGTGTACATAAAGCAATGCTTTATTATTGGGTTTTCAATTTTTTGCTCAAAAAACATTTTTTTTTAAAAACTATTTTTTTGCCTTTTTTCCTAGAAAATCCAAAAAAAGGCACAATTACGGTTGAAAAAGCAAAAAACATCTAAACACTTATCATGCATGTTTTTAAAGCATGCACCTCATATTTCATGTTTCATCTGCTACCTATTTTGTCTCATGTGCCCTTTTCTAGCTCATGTTGTTGTACATGCCTGATTTAGCTTGAAACCTACGTTGACTTCCCCTTTGAGCGCCCAAATTCCTAAGGAATATTCCCTTCCACATGTAAATCGTATATTCCACTTACAATAGTATATTCCGATGTCCACTTTTCAAGGAGGAATATTCCTGTAGGCAAAGAGCATATTCCAACAACTTTTCTAGGCAGCTTGACTTTTCAAGTGCCCAAAATATTCTAGGAATATTCTTTGTGACATCAGTAGTGGTCCCTAGTCCCCTTCTTCACACCAAAAGGGATTCTTTTTTCCTTTTTTCTGTTTTGGCCATAACTTTTGCATAAGGTATCAAAATTGGGCAAACGAAATATCATTGGAAAGTTGAATCTTAGCACTTTCCAGTGGTAGTGGTCTCGTATTCAAATTCTACTCCAGCTTTTTGCTATACTTAATCAAAGTCAGATCTCCAATTTATGCTTTTGAGCTCATATCTTTTCAACAAAATCTCTGATTTGTGTGACTCTTGCAGCATTGGAAAGATGATTCAGAGGTCTTTAGATCTATACATGTATTTTCTCTAGATTTTGCCTTAGGTACATTTTATTCAATTTTTTGTATTTTCACTTTTTGGTCAATTACTTGGACACTTTGACACCTGGAAAGAACTTGTTTGTGGGATAGGCCTTTATTTGATCTACTTTACATCAACTGAGGCTTTTGGGGTCTAATTATTTCATTTAACGAGGTGTCATGGGTTTCTATGTTCGTCCCTTTGTTATCATCCTAGCATAGGGCGATTATGAGTCTTGGCGAATGGGCATCTTGACGCATCTTAGGCGGGTTGATTTTTTGGCTTATTTATATGGAGTCGTACTTAAACCAGCCACAAGGAGCGGTAAGTATGGTTAGAGGATCATTAATGACCATGTTGTAGGAGTTATTTTGTCTATTGTTGATCTTGACACTATGTGTGCTTTATCGCACATTGATTGTCCCCACATATTTGGACTCATCTTTGGGAGATCTATGGAGACACTCATATCTCTCCATTTCCAATAGATCCTGCAAACAATTGTCCTATTCCCCTTTCACATGCAAATTGCATACCCTATGATTGCAGTACTCTTGAAATGATTGAGTATTTCACAAGTCTTTCATGTCCCGGTGGATTGAAGGCTTGTCTCTCAATTCTCACTCCTCACAATGAGACGCAATCTCTATCTTCATCATCTTTTGGTATTCCTTGTGACCTTGGCATTGGCACATGCATGGCCCCCATTGATTCGGTGCAACACAACATTGCTCTTCCAAACACAGCTACTTTGGATTCATATCTTGCAGACATATCATCTTTGTTTGTGGAGTATCATATTGCAGATTTGGAAGATTATTTTAAGGACATTCATCTCTTGATTGATAGCCTCATCAATTGTGTCAAGCCATCTTCATCGCACATGAAGCTCATTCTACATCACTTTTGGTTGAGTCCTAGATGTCACCTTCTACATTGATTGGCATGTACATGATTGGTTTGTGGCATCATCGTCCTTCATAGACATAACAACATTTGGGTGATTTCCAAAGGCGCACAATATTTGAATTTGGATTCCTACTTCCAATTCATGAGAGTGGCTTCTCAAATCACTTGTGAATTTGTTTCTTTCTAAGGGAAGAAATGTTGCTTAGGCTTTCATCATTGGCACAGGAGCTACTTCTTCATTTAGGGGATTCCTATCCTCATTTTCTCTCTTATTAGGGGGACATTCATTGTTCTATTGTGACTAAAGCAATCCTTAGGGGGGTCACATCGAGTCGTCCTTCTTTCCTTCTTTCACTAGTATAGGTTTTTCATTCTCTTTTGGAGAGGAGTTTTTTCCCGTGTGGTTTTCTCCTCTTCTCCAGTTGTGAGTTTGCATTGGTTTGTAAATGGGTACCTAATCAAGCCTTGTTGTCGAGACCCATTCATGCTTTCATCATTAGGTATTTAGCTTATCCCTGAGTTAAATATTAGGAGCGTGTGTCGAAGTAATTAGGACATTATCTAATTAGGCCCTTTATTACTTTATTCCCCTAAGCTAAACTTGGGTGCTTTATCTTTTATTAGATTTAACTTGATTTAATGCATGTTACCTCATTTATTATGATGCGGACACTTATCAATCTCTCTTTTAATCTTCCTGTAGGGTTTCTTTATCCTTTCTATAAAGATTCATTATATTCATTTGTATCATTAATTTTTCGTGCATCAATACAATTATCAAGATGTTGAGCAAATCTATCTTGCTTGATCTCCATTTGTGACTGGGGCTTTGCTTGCAAGTGATTCATGGGGCCTGTGAGGTTAAAAAAAAATAACTCCAACATTCATCAAAATTGAAATTCGATTGCACTAGAGTGATTCGATGAAGAATAATGACAAACATAGCCAGCCAGGCAACCTACTAAAAATAGATGGTCTCTCCAAGATTCTCGGACAGCACACCAAACATTAGAAATAATGTCTAAAAATTCATATAACTCCACTAAACCATCTGAGCTCATTGCTAACATCAAATTATCCCTCTGAACAAGCTGACACAAACCCAAAAGGTTGAAGCCAACTATAAAGCAAGAGAACCCAAAAATGAGGACATTACATATTGATATGGATTTCTTCTAGTTGTGATCTGCCTTGGCTACTATTAGCCACCTCTCCCCAATACTGCCTCATAAGTCTTCTTTTCTAAGGGAATAAACCCAAAATTTAGCAAAAAAAATGTTGAGTCTTGACCTTTTGCACCATACTATTCCTAATGGTT
This sequence comes from Thuja plicata, assembly GCA_018584345.1. Classification (NCBI taxonomy): domain Eukaryota; kingdom Viridiplantae; phylum Streptophyta; class Pinopsida; order Cupressales; family Cupressaceae; genus Thuja; species Thuja plicata. The sequence continues at coordinate 1,453,100 of MU223175.1, read as the reverse complement.
TGATTTTGTGTTGGTTTGCTCCAACTAGTTAGAAGGTCGATGGCCAAAGGGTTGTGTTGTTAGGTTTTCACACCATCACCCCATTGCAAATGGGGACCCCCTCTTTTTGCTTTAGCAGTAGTAGTTGTCTAAGGTGGTCTTAGGCAGTAGCAATTTTCAGGTCTCTAAGTCGAGGAACTAATTTCGAGCAATTTTGGTCTGCTAGGAAGTCAAGTTTGTCAGGGATGTAAGCGAAAGTTGGGCTAAGCTAGTCATGGGGATGGAGTTGAAACCAAGTGATTTGTGATGGAATGAGTCAAAACCTTTTGAAAATCCTTGTTCTAGCTTCAATTTGACCTTAAAAAGTCAAGTAAGGTTAGGGGAGGTTAGACTGCTAAAGGCGTGCTGAATCCTAAAATTTGGCTAAGTCTGGAATTTCTTGAAAATCCCCAAAATCTAGAATCTTTGTTATTTCCTTTCCTTTCTCATGCTTAAATGTTATATTTGTATAAATCCTCCCGCCTCCTGCGCTGAAAATTGACTAAGTCTGGAAAAAGAGAGCAAGGATGGTGGAATTTCTCTCAGCCCAAGAATTCCACTCATGGAAATTCCTCAAACTCAGGAATCTCCGCCCAACCTTGGAATCTTCAATTTTGATGCAACTTGGATTTTGAAAGAGGAGTATGAAGTTGTAGGGCCAGAATGATGAAGTCTTGAGCTTGGCAATGATTTTTGAGGTAAGTTTGAATTACAAAATGGTGTTGGAATTCCTCTAAGTTGAGGAATTTTGTCAAGGAAATTCCTCTAATATGGAAATCTCCGCCCTTTAATAAGATGACCAAAATTGGATTGAAATCAATGATCAAAGGTTGCAAGACAAGGATTGGGGAGGAAAATGTCAAATGTTTTGGAAAGAGCAAGTTTTTTTGGAGTTATGATGTCAATGAAAAGGAGCCAATGTTGGCAGAATTCCTCTGATTAGAGGAATCCGGCCCTCATATTCCTCTAAAACTAAAAGCTCTGCCTACTTTAATTAAGCCCATTGCCAAATAAAATTGATCATGGAGGGTGCTTAGGGCTGAGAAGGACTAATGTCTTAATAAGTTCAATCAAGGTCTTAAATAAGCCTTGGCGGAAATTCCTCTAATTCAGGAATCTCTGCCCAAGGTCTTCCTTCTATGAAGGTGATTTCAATTTAAAATTTAAACTTTTTTCCTTTCCAAGTCAAGCCCTGATGTTTCAAAAACAATTTAAATTGATGAATTTTATCAGCCTAGGTCGGCCTCCTTGGGGATCGTGCCTCTTGGCCCCCTAAGTCACCTATATAAGATCTTGAGACTTCATTTTGACATCCTTCCAAAATCAAATTTGGCTCTGCAATTGGAGAGCAGCGAATTACTGGGATTGGCAGCGATTTTTCCATTAAAGTTGGCTGCGAAGTATCCTCATTGACAGCGATTTTCTTTCATCAGTGAGCAGCAAAATACATTTGCCATGACAGCGAAATGCATCTCAGACAGTCAGTGATCCACCATTGACTCCCCCCACGAACTTGGCATCAGAATTTGGTGGTGAGTTTGCCCAGAATTACCAGTGATCTACCTCTAATTGCCAGCGAATTATCCCAGAAAAAAGGCAGATTATGCATCAAAAACTAAAGTTCTTTCCAGGATTTTGGTGGATTAATGTTAAATTGTCATTGGAAGAAGATAGAAATGCCTGATCTTGAATAAGAGAAATCCATTTTGTTCATTATTAATGTGATTTTATTTTCAGATTCTTTCATGAATTTAATGAAACCTCCTTTGTTTTGCAAGGTGATCAATAGAGATGGAGGCAAGGGGGAGATTCAAGCGAGATCAAGATTTCAAACAAGACTTCAAGCTCGAGGACTCAAGGTGAGAAGGGAAGATTCATGTTCGAGCTATCAAAAATGCAAATTCAGATTGAAATCAAGAGGAAATTCAGGAAAGCAAAGAAGCCCAGCTACATGAAGGCTTCCACAAGTTCAATCAAGACTACAATTTCAAAATGCAAGTTCAATTTCGAAAATGAAGATTAGAAGGTTCAAGTTTACAAATCCAAGATGCAAGTTCGAGTCAAAACCATGAGAAAAAACTTAGGAAGATGAAAGAGATTCGAAAGATGAAGCAATTTGGGAATATGCCATCATGTTGGAGAGCTGGAAAATGTTTAGTATCAAAAGATATTTTCTCTTCATCAAAGGATTAAATAGATCTGTAGGATAAGGATGATGAAGTGGCACCTAGTTGTCTTCTCCAATAAGAAAATTCTAGATTCAAGCACAGTTAATCGAATCATGCCAAGTGTCCAATTTTCTTATTGGCTATCAAATAATTTGTAATTTTCTTATTGGCCCATGAATTGGTGCCTTCGTCTATTTGGTTGTAATTTGGCAACCCTAATTAGGGTTTATAGGGATAAATCTTGGCCCTTGATCTTGAATTGATCGTGGCCCTTCGTTGTTATCTTTAAAAGGCCAAGGCCTTCTCATTTGTAACAGTTAGTCATTAGGTTTGAGAGCTAGAAGTAGAGGTAGGCTAGCTAAGGGAGAGACTTGATCAAATTGTTGTTATAATGTTATCAAATTGATTGATAATTCATTGTTGGTTTTCATTGTGGATTACTTAATATTGCTTTGAAGTGTTGCATGGTTTCTTCATCCACGCTTAGAATAGATTTCAATTTCAAGTTGTTGAAATAGAATAGAATTTGCTTAAGTAGTTTGGTTGAATGAAAGTAATTGTGGATGTTCACTTGCAAGACTCGAATTGAAAACTAGGTCACTAGCCTCTTGTTGATTTTAAGTGTGCCTTGTGTGGTGAGCTAGTCATTGATTGCACTTAACTTCAATTGATATTCAATCGTTAGTTTGTGTCCATTGATGGGATTGAAGAGGAAATATTGATTTAAAAACCACTTGAGTATACCTTGGAAACTTGCACTAGGTGTGTGGAGTCGATGACAAAACTGCGTCTAGTAGAGTCCAAGTCATCCATACTTTGTTACATTCATTGTTAGGAGTAGTAGTAGAGGTTCAGTTTAAGCTTAAGTTGAAGGAGAATTGGAAAATCAAATTATATTTTCATTGCACATTGTGAAGCCAAGTTGATTAGTCTTGAGAAATAGCATAAGTCCCCTTAGTGATTCCAACAAATCACATCATTTCAACTGAGCGATTATCCACGATAGAAGGAACCTTGAAGTCATTGCATGATGTCACTTTGCAAGCTTAGCATGAGAAGTGACCTTATTCAAGAGAGGATTGAGTGTTTGATGTTTCATATCAAAACATTGGGTGTTTAATTTTGCACGTTGTAGTGGAACAAAACTCACATCAACAGGTTGGTTTAGCAAGATATTTCCACGTATATTTTGGCAATACATTTACTCCCAATCCTCCATTGACAATTGTATTTGTCAAGTTTTTCCCCAAGATTTGCATATGCACAATGGTCAATTGCTTCCCTATGTTTACTATTAGCAACATCGAGCCAGTGAATTGCTTTCCATGCAGTGGTGGTTCTATTATCATATCTAAACTTGTACATTCTTGTTTCTGATTTTGGTCATCACCCATTGTATTGGTGATTGCCTCTCTCAGTTGTGGCATACTTTGTAGGAAGTTTGTCATTCTTATAGGCATAGAAGTCTATAACACCTATTGTACAATATTTTTTCTAGTTCCAACCATGTGTAAGTACTTGTTTCATAGGCACTCCTCCGTTCTTTTGCCATGGCTTTCTCCACTTCTTCTTTTGCTTGTTAAAGCCTTTCTTTCTCCATGCAAGGTTTTGGGTATGTGGCCTTTTTTGTTTGTGCTCAGTTGACGGCTAGTACTGCTTCATCTTGTCCTTATACATCTATCATGTTAATGCTGCCTTTTTGTTTTGAGCAATTTGTGTCTTCATTATCACCTGGTCCACACCACTTTCATAGCATTCCCGCCTTGTTCTAATCACTTTCATTCATTTTAACCACCACTATAGCCCTGAATTTTTTTTTAAATGAATAGAAATCTTATAAGTTCTTAATAGCTTAGCTGTAACCCAGCTCCCGCAAACAAGATAATTTTCTTTTTACTTAGCTTACGTGATCCCAATGAATACCAAACAATGTTACTGGCCTTGTTATAATGAACAATGAACCGAGAATAAATATTTTGAGAAGAATGGATGTGAAAAGAATTAACATTAAATGATACCAGTTGAGGTGACAGTCCATACACCTCGTCTTCTTTTTGTATAAAATATAATTTAAATGAAATAGTTTAATTGTGCAATCGGTAATGATTCAAACATCATAAAGTCACAACAGACATATTTGCACTAGTTCAGCAAGCCAATGGATGATTCTAGCAAATACTTAGAAAAACTAGGTAAATTAAAAATATGTAAATGTAAACTATCAAACAAATTTACCAGCAAGGAAACAATCACAATGCTGAAAATGCAAGAGAGCGGGATAATTTCAAGCTTTAAAGTAATTACTACTAATTAGAATACTACATAAACTATCATGAAAAATGAAAGAAGCTCTGCACTTGCAATTTATCATAATAAGACCTAAAGCAGCTCGTCACTTACAATTTATCACAATAAGACCTGTTGATCTTATTCTTAGACATGCCCTTCGGTTGATGTAAGAGGTTTATGTTGCGATTCCTGGCCTGAATGTGAAGTCTGCTCTTGCCTCCTCGCATAAACCGAGCTGGCCTTCTGTCATCTGCACCACCTCGAGTCCGCTTGGCAGCTTCTGTCATTCTCAAAACCTCCTCTAACAGATTGTAATCTAAAACAATAACAAACAACTAATTTAAATGAAACATAAACCAACTTAACTATCATACCTGTCTTTAGAAAAATCTAAATAAAAGATGCTAAGAAAAATCATTCTCAAGGTGCTTATTCCATTTAAATCACAAATTGGATCAAAAATAGGTGTCTCAACAATGATGTCTCCTGTTATCTTGTACATAGATTTTTCTAAAGTTAGGTATGCTAGTATAATTACCGTAAATATATGTATCTAGAAGTCATCAAGAGATATCAATGTTATTTTATAAGGTTTTCAAATTGAAATCTTATCACTCAAAGAGAATATTACAAAAGATCAAGAAAGTGGTGGCTATATAACGATGAGGACAACAAAAAATTTAATCAAGATTCATCAAGTTTCTAATTAATTAAGAAAAGATTTCAAAGTCAATGTTTAAGGTATTTAACATTTTAAATTATTAGTAGTATATCAAATTATGGACTACTCTCAAATACTTACACCACTATTTTTCAAATGACAATTATTTAATTTACTTAAGGATTAAAATATTTAACTTGATATCTGTCTAAAAAGTTATTTTATTAAAAACGCAATATTATATAATGATCTTTTTTTTAGAATAATTAGCAGTTTATTTATTTAATTTTTGATACTATTTTATTTCTATTTGAATCTAGAATTTTACTCACTATTTTATTTAATACCTTTATGCTTAATTTTAAAACAAATGAACTAAATTATTTATCACATATTAAATCATATAATTGTCTTAAAAGTGCCTAATTTCTTATTTACTAAAGAATATAGCTATTTACAATTTTATTTACTAAGGTTATTTCATGAAAAATATTTTATTCGTTATAATTTCAAAACTTATTTATGTGGGTCATACATTTTATCTGTTTCATATTTTTATGTCTATTGGTCCTGGCTTTTCCTCTTTTTTCACCAAGTCTTCATCATTGTTTGGTTTGTGTTTTGACTGCTCTTCCTCATTCTCGTGTAGTAGATTGAAACATGGTATCCTGCAATGGAACACAGTATTCTGCTGGTATGCCCATCAATTTGCAGAAAGAGGAAAAGATATTTTCTCTTGCATATCTTCAATATTTTCAATAATATCGTTGTATATGTCATAACAAGAAATCACATGATCTATTATGACAGGATCTTTTTGACTCTTGCTTTGACATGTCTTTTGTGAAATCTTTCTTGTTAGTTCATATTTTGGAAAGGAGAGAATTGGCTTCAACTTTTCCAACTGATGCATATATTTTTCAACCTTTCAGTAGTTTATGCAACCTGAGATTTATAATAAATTACCATTGCAGTATCTTCTCCACCCTCGCCATAAAGATCCATTCCAAGATATTTTTTAAGGGACGCCATGATTCACAGGCTGGCAGGATTCCAGCTCTGATACTGCTGTATGAACCATACTATAATTTCACCAAAATCATGTATTCCTTGTCATACACATTTTGTCAAACACTTTGCATACTTCTGAGAAGGGTTCTGTTGCAGGTTTGTTTATTCAATTTTTTAATGGTTTCATTCTATAAGAAGCATGACATATTGAAAACAAAGCTATAATGTTTCTTTCAATTGATGGCAGATTATTCATAACAAAATAGCTATACATAAGAATAATCTGAAAAAAACTTTTATTTGCTTAACAGCTGACTGCGCTATTGATTCACAGAGCTAAAAACAGAGATAAATCTGAAATTAATTGTCTGACCTTTATGAGCAGAAAACTACCTATTCTGTGTGCTTGATGAAGACAATACCTTATTCATTTAACAGCCCTTAGGTTTCAGACTTCATGCACTACCCTCCAGCTTAAATATCAATATTTAAAACAGAGGAATCAGCCCAGCAACTACATATGATTCAGATTTGATTTAGCCAACTAATGAAGGGCCACAAATTGGTATTGAAATTCAGAATGTCGGTGATCACACTCCTGTTGCAGTCTGCCTGTTGCACAATTGATTAGCTATTGAATAGAAAATGTAATCGTAAAGACATTTTGAGTGTCATAACCCTCAAAAGCTCTATTGCTAAAGTGCATTGCTCTGAAATGGAGTAGCCAACATCCATATCTCATCTTGTCATACAAGATTCTCACTTCTCAATTCTAATGCCTAGAATTGGGAAGGTATATTTAGTGATGAAAAAAAAAAGTCTATGGTAACCACCATTTTTATGCTCCACCTTCTCCATGAATGTATAGGACAATTATTCAAGATTTCGAGAGAATCTAAATTATGAATTGATATCTAATTTAACCTTAGGTGTCTAAAGACACTTCCGAAGAGTGTTGGAGACACATGAACAATACATGGGATTTCAAGATAACTACACCTTAATCCTAATAGTTTTGTGGCAACAAATTTGATATAAGATAAAGACGAGATTAAACGAGAATAAATTCAAATCGAAGAGTGAATAATAAATATTCACTATAACAAATTTATATGGAATTATAAATTATAACACAGTAACAACTATAATAAATAAATAAACTTCAACAAGTTTTAACAAAATAAATAATTTCACTTCTTTTTATACTCTAGAAAATAAGCACATAAACAATTCCCATATATTTAATTAGTTTTTATATGATAATAATTATAAATAAAATTGATAATATCATTGTAAATAAATAGATTGGTTTACATAAACAATTTAATTTTTAACTAAATAAGGAATTAAATGCTAGACAATTAGGATACTTAACTCTAAGGAATTAAATGCTAGACAATTAGGATACTTAACTCTGGGAACAAAGATGAAGAATAATGATGATGCAATACAAATTAATTTCTAAATGTCTAGGAATGAATTTATGTCTTCAATGTGCTCAGTACTTATTTACTACTCAAATTTAGAAACTTGTGTTTTTCATCATAAACTTTGCTTGATGTCAATATTGAGTAGAGTAGAAATAAATTTTGAGACATAATTCTAACTTAGTTGAATTTAGACTTCTATATATTGGTCCTTTAAGGTTAAACTAAGTTATCTAATGATGATGTATGGAATTTGGCATTTAAAAATAGCTTAGGAGGACATTGTATTATGATGGTAAGTTCTCCCTATTCAAGTCACTAAATAAATCAACTTTATATCTTTGGGGGATAATTAAAGGCAACAAAGTCAAAGCATGTAATGTATATGTTGATTCTAATATAAATTTGGTCTTTTTGGTGATCCAATTAAAATGTTTATATTGTTATTGATCCTTGCGATGTAAATGTTCCTTGATATTTCTCAATGTGTTTTAGCTCTATAAATGAGTATCTAAAACTATCAAGACATAATGAATAGTCACACAAATATATATTAAATCAACTCCTAATTGCTAGTGGAAAAGGGAGGGAATTATCAATTTGAATTTTAAAATGTTGATTGAGATCAATCCTAAGTAACTCAAGGTTGATCCCAAACAATAGTGATTAAGTTGTCAATGTTCAAAGTTTTAGGATCCCAAATTCTTAAAGTTGGACCTTTTCTGGAGCGTTAAGGGTGTCAAACCCAAGGGAAAGATCTCAAACTTATGATTAGATAGGGCAACTATTGACCATTTTATTGACTTGGATAAAACTTTCTTCAACTTTAGGCTTTGTTAGATCGAATGGGGTTTCCTTGAGGTACTAAATTGTATAACTATTTAAGATATATACATATAGGTCTTGACACAGACTATGACTAGTGCATATTACACTTTTATTTGTCTATTAATAATAGTTTATATGCTTGTTTAACAATGCAAGATATTCACCATTATAAAGTAGATGAATTACATGTATTAGAATGTAGCTATGGTAACCCCTAGAGTTCTTATCTGTCATCATCATTGTGCCTTCAATTTTCAGGACCGATAACTAGTAAAAATACCCTTAAAAAAACAATAACAATTCTAGAATACATCAATTATATGCCAACACTAGACAAGTTTTCACAAATTGAATGGCAAAAAATGTGCGTTTTTGTGATTTTTTGAGTAATAATTGCCACGATTTTTCTAAAAACACACCACCAAATAATTGCACGATTAACTCATTAGGGTTTTTTGACCTACGAGTACTCACGAATCCTGCAAGTACTCGCAAGGTTTTCTAATATATCCTGACCAAACCATGTAACTCTGCCTTCAAGTAAAAATGTAAAACTCCAACCAAGCATTACCTTTTAGTTATCATTTTTTCAGGAAAAAGATTGCTCTGAGAAGAACGAATGCTCATGCTATTATGAATGATACATTTAAATTTGAAATTGATCCCCAGACAGATAACAAACTCACAGAAAAATCCTATCAAGACCCTAAGTTTTTGGATGGATGTTTAATTCTTTTGTAGACAAATCTCAACCTGATCCTTCTCTTTGATCATTCAAATTATCAGTCCTTATTAGTGAACGCTACAAAGTTATTCTCTATTTATGATCCTTAAATTCCCTATCTGCCCAACTTTGATCACCAGATAAACAAGAAATCTGACCAATTTCAACCGGATCTGTCATATTTTATTTGGGGTACTCATCAGAGCATGCAATGTCACAGCCCCACCCAACATTATCAGCTCAGGCACCGGTCACAGGGGAAGAAGAGTACTTCAATGATTTATCAAGCCCAAGTACTCCGCGTAAGGATAACTTACCAAAATAATTTTGTTTTTTAGAATGATCAAATTTGACATCCAGATTGAAAAAAATGGCAAGAGGGGAGGCAATATACGCTGTAATAGGAAGGAATGAGAGGATACCTGATATAAGCCAATTTTCATCGAATTGTGAAAGAGGCACAAACTGCGTTCGGTTTCGCTTGCCTGCGCAACACGTACGTAATTTGTGAGCTTTGACGCAGGGCAAGCTGCATGAGCGCAATCCGCAGCCGGGGCATTTGTATTTGAAAGGGTTTTCTCTGCATTCTTCGCAAATTGCACGCTTTAGATCTTTAACATCTTCCACTTTCTCTTCCGTTGCTCTTTGCTGTGCATTTGCAGTATCTTTCATCATCACGATAAAACAATTTTATCAATGCGATAAGAGACGTTGAGTGCCTGCAGACTCTCAAACCTTGAAATCTACATGACCTTCAAGCCTTAAACCCTAAATATTGGTTTAATATTAGGAAGTTTTTTAATCGACGGTGGTGAACGCCCTATAAAGTTTGTGTACTAACCCGGTGAAATGGCTATGAGCCTTTAACTTATAATGGAAGAACAATTCATGATAATGGTTCATGACGAGGGAATGCAGGGAGTGAATGAAGATTTTTAATGACGTCTACGAGACCATCGGTTTAAGGGACCACGAATTACAGTCCTAAACTAACTTTATAGTCTTTTCCATATTCGATCTCCTAATGTGAATCTTGACAATCAAACTAGCAGTCTACTTATCCTCCTCAAATAAACGGTGCATGATGTCAGCCTTTAGGATGACCTCGTATTGAGCATGAATGTCCTCATAAGTCGTGCACTCAAAGAGAAAGTGGCATTCAGTCTCAATCGCACCTTTGTCGCACAACCTGCAAATCCTCTCCTCTCACTCCTCTTTGGGTCTTTTCCATCTACCTATCTCGCATCTCGCATCTAAGATGATGTGAGCCCGTCTTTAGCTGAGCCGCCAACACTCCAGGCTTACCTTTAAAAGATGCCCCTAGGTAGGCCTTATCCCCATGCTCACGGGAGGGGTTGAACACTTCTATATAATGTGTCTTTTTCCGACCCATGTTATTAGACCACATGGCAGTCTGAAATTTACCCATGACAAACTTCTTTATTTCCACATTGGTATTCAAACAATCTTGTAGCTTGATGCTCCACGTGCTCAACCACTTTATGATTTGTTTCATCCAAGTCTTCTTCCTGCGAGCCAAACCTTCTTTCATCACAATTTTAGGTCATCGTTTATTATCCATGTTTTCAAGTTTCTTTAAATAACTGATTAACTGAGTTATCGATGTTGCCTCTAATGGGAAAATGTCGGCTTCTGCAAATAGAATTTCATAAGGTATTGAGGCTTTGACCTTGATACTGCTAGTGATTAAGTGCTTCTGAATCCTCTCTAACTGTCTTCACCCACACTTTGTCATGTTGCCCCCCCCAAACCTCGCAGTTGTAAAGAACAATCAACGTGAGCAGCAAACTGATAAGAGTTTTCTTGGTTTTCCAGTCCCAAAGCTCAGCATTTTTGCATCTATTATGAAGCAAATAGGACGTTTTCCATCCTCCCTGTATTCTTTTTGCTCTACGATTCTCCCAGCTGAGCCTATAATGGAAGTCAATCCCCAAATATTTGTATTCTTTCACAATCTCTAACGGGCTGCCTTCGAAAAGAAAATTAGTATGTTTCTCCTTTCTTTTCTAAGAAAAAAATCATGATTTTTGTCTTGGTAATGTTCACCTGCATCCCCACTTCCTAACAAAAGCATTCCAAAGCCTCTAAATGTTCTCTTAATCCCTAAGTCATTTTTTATATTAAGATACGATCATTGGCGTATAAAAGAAGCTTCACCACATACCCCGCCAAATGGACCCCCTCACCATCAATTATGTCTAACCAAGCTTCAAGTTTATCAATATATAAACCAAACAAACTGGGGGATAACGAGCACCCTTGCTTCACACCAATGTCACTGCCAAAGTATCATAACCCTCCTCCTTACTCCACCGTCCTAAGAATCGACCTAAGTCAAAAACGTTATAGGTGTAACAAAAGAAATATTTATTAAATAATTAGTATCTTCTAATGCTGAGTCGATTTGTATTTTTAAGAAAGAGTAATTTATTAGAAGTAAACAACTTAAACAGAACTGGAGTTATCATGGTGTTTTAGCGTGGCAAGGGAAACAGAGCGCAAGTGAGGGAAAGTAAACAGTTGAAGAGGGGGTTGAATTGAATGAAGCGACAGTTGGAGAAGAGTGGATGGATGTTTTCAAGGAGGTGACTATGTTCTCATGCAAAGAAAAAAAAACCGTATTCATTAAATAATCCACGTTCTTCATTAAAGAGGGGACTGAGAAGAATGAAAACAGAACGCGAGTTTTAAAGAAGAGTTAAGCGGAGTTAGTGAATTTTGGATGTGGAGATGGGGAAGAGAACAAGGAAATGAGCGCGTGAAGAGTGGAGAATGCGCATAAGAATGCAGGGCAGTATTAAGGGAAAATGTAACTAGGACACGCGGAAGGAGGTGTAAGAGAGGAGGACATTAGCAGCTGCGTGAAGAAGGACATCAGCAGTTGCGTTAAGGAGGGATAAAAAAAAAGAGGCCGCTAGAAGAGAGGCAGCGAGTTGGTAAGGAGATCAGTGTGTTGGAAAGGAGCTATCACAGGATAGAAAGAAGGGTGGCAGATTAAAATATAGAGGAGAAGAAGTCGTAGATTTAAGGGAGAGAAGACGGTAGAAGGGGAAGTTTCAGAAAGCGTAATTTGGAATCAAAGATCAACCATCGTCACCCAGTAAATAGGTTCCTCTATTCTTCTTAGAACTCCTAGCGAAATAGTGTTGTTATATATATATATATATATATATATATATATATATATATATATATATATATATAATTGATAATGCAAGTGCAACTCTATTTTCTTAAGTGTAACTCTATTATCTTTCTTTGTTAATGACTGTCACGAATATGATTCTGGTGTTGTCTTATTATTTTTGTTTGTAATGAATCATAGTCTTGCCAGCCTAAGGAGAGGCATCATTTTCTTCTAGTTTTGAAACTTGCAAATGTAAACTTGTAAATTCATTGGGACAGTATTACCTGTTAGTTTCAGTTTGTTAATTTAGGAGAAACTTATGGTTTGAAACATGCTCTTGGTTAGCAGTCACTATATAAGCTGCAATTGTGAATTGTTTAGACATTCATGTAGGTGGAGCTTTAACTTTTGCATGTTCAAAAAACATAGTCAATACCCGTTAACAAGTTTCCTGAAAGAGCAACTGGAACCTCAACAATGCAATTTACAAAACTAAACAACAGAACATTAGACCCAAATTTAAAAATCTCAATGTTTCCATGTTTTGATGAAGAATATTGATGGTTGCAAGGTTTTGGATTTTTCTTTCTCTTTCTATATTATTCTAATTTCTAACTAGAGACTCTAGTAAAGGATAAACTATTCATGGTAGTAAGTTTTAAAAAAAAAAACCATCTAGATTCGACAATAATTTCAAACCACTTAGATGATTTGAACACTTGAAAATGGTTTCTTTGAATAGAAAATTCACATTAGAAACCTTATATGTTGATCTTGTACAGTAGCTGTTAGAATTTATTGAAAGATTTTTAACTCTTCTGGAACTATTAGGAAACTAGCTTCATTGAATAAAGACCTGAAACTTTTAATTTTGTTGCTTGGTGTTTTCTTTTAGAAGTTGGGATTAAATTTCATTTCCATGCTGAAATGTTTCTTGTATTGAATAGTTGTTAAGTTAAAGATCGTATTGGAAGTAAAGGAAGGTGTAGGATGTGGAATCCCAGGAAAGGGTAATTTTATTTTGCATTACCTTCCAGTAGAAGTCTGGTCTTAAAAGTGGTTTGGTCAAAGCTTGATAACACATGTTTTCTTGAATGTGTATGGTTATGTTTTATCTTCCTAAATCTGTGAATAGAATCTATTTAGAAACTTGTGGAAAGTAGTTAGACTCGCAGACACACCAGATTCCTTCTGATCCATCAGTGGCGAGAGATAGACTTCTTGGGAAGGGTCGGTGCACTCTTCATTTCAAGATGAGCCCCAGGGGAGCTAACCACTCTGTGGTTGGGTGGATTAAGCCCCTGAACCACACTCTTGTCTCGAGATTTACATTTGAACAAGAGTTCGATGTCTTAGGAGAATAGAGCATGCAGATGGACAGTTGTCCGAAGGAATTTATGATATTGATTTTATTGCCTTATGGTATTGTACATGATGTAGTTGTATTTATCTTTCCATTATGATGTAAGGTACTCGACATAGATGGTCAACATCCTGATATATTGAACACTGTAATTTATTCTTTTATGGAATTTTTGTAATTTGACAATATGGTCAATTACTCTTAGTTGTATTATCTTTATGTAATTTCGAAATGAATATATGGAAAATAGAATTTTGTGTTCATGATTACTTGAATTACTTGAACTTTTTGGTCGGTTAGTCATTAGCGATTGACCGACTCTGACTATGGAATCGACATAGGAGAAATTTTAGCATATATAGCTTATGTGGCTTATATTGGAAAATTCAATCTTTACACAAAGCACTTGGACATACCATCTTTAGTTCTGATTTTGGCTCTAACTCTCTCATAAATTATATGCATTGCTGCTCTATACACATCTGGAATGCCTAATTCTTCCATTTTGTTCAATAGCTTGTCTCTAGGCACCATATCAAAGGCTTTCTTGAAGTCCACAAAACAACAATAAGCTTCTCCACAACAATGAGTAAAAGAAAGTTTTAAATAAGTCTATGAGGCTAAACAATCTATGGAATCTATGGATAGTTTTGGGAGTCAACACTCAATTTATAGAATCTATGGATAGTTTTTGGAGTCAACACTCATATCTCTTTGATGTTTGTGGCAACCTTTCTAGAAGCAAGAGAATTTTAAGGAAATATTTTTGGATTTTTTTTAGATCAATTGGTTTACAATAGATTCGTCATAAGAAATAGCAATAGTAAGTACGAGGTTAACACTAATGCAAGTGATTTGAGAGGTTGAAATCACAATAATTAGATTGTAATGGAGGCAAGGGTTGAAGCAGCGTTAGGCTTGGTTTCCCTCCATAAATTAGAGCATGGTTACTGCATATAAATTTTAACATAATTTTTTATAATATTGGGTACTATCTATCCATGGTTCAAATAGAGGAAAAAATCATAAAAATTGTTTTCTAAAATAATGGATATCCAAACCATGGTATCTTGCATCAACTTGATGTCCACCTTAGAAAGATTTTTTAAGAATAGTAAATACATCAATGTCTTAAATCAAACGGGCACAATTGATTAGCCATTGAATAGAAAATGTAATCGTAAAGACATCTTGAGTGTCATAACCCTCAATAGCTTTATTTCTAAAGTGCATTGCTTTGAAATGGAGTAGCCAACATTCATGTCTCATCTTTTTATACAAGATTCTCACTTCTCAATTCTAATGCCTAGAATTGGGAAAGTATATTTTAGTGATGAAAAAAAAAGTCTACGGTAACCACCATTTTTATGCTCCACCTTCTCCACGAATGTATAGGACAATTGTTCAAGATTTTGAGAAAATCTAAATTACGAAGTGATATCTAATTTAACCCTAGATGTCCAAAGACACTTTCGAAGAGTGTTGGAGACACATGAACAATACATGGGATTTCAAGATAATTACACCTTAATCCTAATAGTTTTGTGGCAACAAATTTGATATAAGATAAAGACGAGATTAAACGAGAATAAATTTAAATCGAAAAGTGTAGAATAAATATTCACTATAACAAATTTATATGAAATTATAAATTATAACACAGTAACAACTATAAAAAATAAATAAACTTCAACAAGTTTTAACAAAATAAATAATTTCACTTTTTTATACTCTAGAAAATAAGCACATAAACAATTCCCTTATATTTAATTAGTTTTTATATGATAATTATAAAATAAAATTGATAATATCATTGTAAACAAGGGTTGCGTGCAACTAGAGTCCCTACCTTAGGTAGGGGACTAGGGGAGCATGTTCATTTGTGTGAGCATTGGGCAATAAAGATAAATTTTTAGTGCCCAAGTTAAATTTCTAGTCTAGCATTTACTAAGTCTTCTTCTACTTCCTTGTCACAGGAAGATTTGTAAGTTTTGAGAACCGTGTGATCATTTTTTCTGTAATGGGATAAATTAATGGTAATATATTTTATATAATATTGTGCAAACTGCTGAAGACAACTGTATGCTAAGAATGGTGATTTCAATTGTTTATCCTTCAGTCAATGGATTGGCAGTGAATGAGAAGTTTCAATGAAATTCTTGTTATGAACATAAGAGTAAAAACAGAGCTACAATATTCTATCTGCACACAGAGATGCTGAGAATGATGATTTCAATTGTTTATCCTTCAGTGAGTGGATTGGTAATAAATGAGAAATTCTAATGAAATTCTTGTTATGAACATAAGGGTAAAAATAGAGCTACAATATTCTATCTGCCCTTAGAGATTAATAGACAACAATATGCTAAGAATGGTGATTTCAATCGTTTATCCTTCAGTTACTGGATTGGCAATAAATGAGAAGTTTCAATGAAATTGTTATTATGAACATAAGAGTAAAAATATAGCTACAATATTCTATCTGCACGCAGAGATTAATAGATTAACCCTTCAAACATGACTAAAATATGAATTATCATTTACTTGTTTCATTGTGAATACAATCAAAAGTGAGTGTCTGTAACTTAAAAATTCTATATTGATATACATGTTTTTAAGGGGGTACAACACAAATGCTCAAGTCTTGGATTTGTTTATTCTTCTATATACAACTTTCAAATGAAATGATTGACAGATGAACTCGAAACTATCTCCAGCTTTTAGCATCTTCTTAAATCAGACCTGCAAACAGAGGAGCAAGAACAATCAAGAAGTCAGAGCTCAAATATTGATAGAGGAAACAATAACTCAAGGTCATATGCACAATCTTAGAGAAAGACCCAGACCTAAATCTATCATTGCTATAATAAGGCGACCCATAATCGCAGATGTGTGATGAAGTGGTGTAACCCACATAAACATGTTGTACATATGAATTTGGCCTACTTCAATGAGGAACAATCGAGAGTGACCAAATTTCTATTGTATTGAAGAACTCTAGAACCAAGTTTATGTGAATATGAGAATAAAACCCTTTAAAAATTCTCAATAGCTGCAGATCTAATAATATTATATTAAATATCCCAAAAATGTGAGTCGTTTAAATGTTTTAGCAGCAGTTGTGCCTATAAATACTGTTTCAAGCCTTTACTAATATACTTGCCTTCAGTAATTATCTATGATTTTTTATAAGCCAAGCATGCCTTTTTTAGGAGGCAGTAAAAGCCTTACATTTTGCATTAATTATTTAATATAATTTTGCTAATAGCTTCCTATGTAGTTTCCATACAGAGTATTAACGCTATCTGTCACAAATTTGAAGATACAGTCAAGATAAGCACTGAAAAGTTGCAGTAGGAAGACTTCGGATGTACAAAATTTTAGGAATACCTAGAAGCGTTGTTTTCAAAAATCAAGTAACTTAAAGAGATGAAGCATTTTTAATTCTAACATTTAAGAAAAAACAAAAGGCATTAAATTTGAATATAAAAATTACTATAGAAAACATTGGATACTTCTTACCAAGAACATGGTTAAATGATGAGGTAAGTATTTTGAAAGTCAATACATCCTTGTTTTTAATGTAGGATATTGTATGTTAAATACCATTCACAATATGTCACTTTCATTAGCAATGTTTTCATGTTAAACATGTGATTTCTATTGACAGGTAGTAAAATTTTATTTGTAGCTATTAAAGAAGAGAGGAAGAAGAGAATCCAACACGATTCTTGAAATGCCACTTCGTGGGTGCATTCTTTTATACGAAGGTATGTTCATATTGTGAATGGATTTTTAGAAGCTTGCTCATTGAAATTGATTGAAGTGATTTTGGGTGGACATGCAAGGTAGCATATTTTGATACAATAACAAATAATTTTATTTAATACCTACTTCTTGCTTCGTTTGCACTAATTTAATTTAATTCATTTAATTGTTAGTATTTTAAGAAACGATACTAAACACTCTAAAAAAACTTTGATAATTCACCTTTATGCCATACTCCTGGTTAGGAAGATCTTGATCCAAAGGTTGTTAAACCATTTCCCTTGTTAACTCATGCAATCTATACATAGTTATTAAACCATTTCCCTCGTTAACTCATGCAATACATACATAGTTCTGAACCAAATGCATGAGTAACATAACTGCTCTAATCATTGATTCCCTACCCAACATTATGCAAATGCAAAGGAATTTGGGGTATCACAATCACCCTAATCTTCCCAGACCATATATATGAAGCCTATAGAGTACTTAACTAAAGTAAAATCACTGATTCCCCCAACCAAAATAATGTTAATGTAAAGGAATTGTAAGCAACACAATCACCCTAATCTTCTCAAACAAGCCTATCAAATGTCCTCTATCCAAGTGTGATGACTACTTATAAACCATGTCAAACATCTCTGATAAGCTTTATCGGAAAATATTCTAGATTTGTAGATTTTTTATATAAACCTTGTGTCTCTGTCCAATTATTCTTTACTACAAATTGCAAATATGTAAGTGGCAATTTGCAAATATCTTTCTTCAGCATAAATTAGCAAATAAAAGCGAGAATAATGAGAAATTTTCAATTAGTCAAGATTTAATTCGTAATCATTGGGTTACAGTTGGTAAAAAAAAATAGAAACCCTGATTTTTGAATAATCGAGATTAGATTGCAATATTACAAAAAAAAATTGCTTTCCAATAAAATCAAGAATCAATCAAAGCTAATTGAGTTTGCTTTTAGGGTTGGCGAAAAAGTTTTTGAAAAACCATAACAGAAAATAGAAACCTAAAAAAACATAAACCCTATCTTTTTGGAAATTTGGAATTAGATTACAATATTTGAAAAAAAAAAAATTTCTCCATAAATCAAAATATAATCCATAATAACTGGGTTTGTGCTAAGGTCGGAAAAAAGAAATTAATCTTAATAGCAAAAAAATTAGAAGAAAAAAAAACTAGCTTTCTAGGAAATTGGATCTTAAAATATGTTGCATAGCCACCAAAAAAAAAAGTAAGCACGGATTTGATCAATATAACAGAGTTAGCATAAGGGTTGATAAAATATTAGAAATATCATCACAAATCATAAACCAAAAGTACACCGTAATTTTATGAAAAATTGATTAATATGCAATATTCGAGAAAAATTATTGCATAGCCACAGAACAAATAGAAAATGTAATGAACAAGCCATTTACGCTTCTTGGTATGCACATTTAAAATTTATAACGGATGGACAAAAAAGACACAATATTTATGTCAGTTAATTACAAGCTGAAACAACTTTCAAAGTGGTGTAGAGCTCTGCATTAAAGCAAGAACTTGGAGACATACACAGATCTATCAATCTGGCATTGGATGCTTTTGCAAATGGAAAAGGAAACAAAATTTAGATTTGCCTTGCTATATTTTTGTATACATATGTCATGGTAATGCCTTCGATTTGTCAACTATGTGTAAAGCGATATCTATAAAAGGAAATCTATTTTGTCAAAGCCACCTCAAGATCAAACCCAACCATAACTACACCCACCACGAATTGAACCCTGGCAAGAAAGTTGCCTTCTCAGAGAGCCCGATTTGTGTATTGTATTAGCACATTGTCCCCACCAATGCTCAGTGAAAGCCGTAACAACATGGCCAAATGCGACACCACACACAAGAAATGGAGCTCCACGACAACTACCAAAACATAGAACTGCAGAATGACAACACCGACTAGATTCATCATCTACAATAGCGTAAAACCCTTGAGGGAGTAGTAGTGCAGAGTAGAGTAGTTGAAGAGCAGCCCCTGGGTACTACCGTTGTTGCATTCTGAGGAATTGGCACTGGCACTTGTGGCGGAAACAACACTTACCTGGTGTTCTTCTACCAGTGTCCTTCGACTATGGATTGAGCAATGGTGTTTTATTTCAACATAAAATGGTGGGGAGATTATGAAGAAAATAAGGATTACTGAGGATATTATAAGGGATTTTTGTGTATGGAGTAAATGTGGAATGACAGAGGATGTCAT
Source organism: Thuja plicata (assembly GCA_018584345.1). Classification (NCBI taxonomy): domain Eukaryota; kingdom Viridiplantae; phylum Streptophyta; class Pinopsida; order Cupressales; family Cupressaceae; genus Thuja; species Thuja plicata. The sequence continues at coordinate 1,433,447 of MU223175.1, read as the reverse complement.
TCCATATATTATGGATCTTAGCCAAACATGTTTGTAGGTATGTGGCAGCATCACAGTCTTCGACAAAAGAGAAATACACAGCACAAACAACCCAACTGTCAAAGCATAGCCCAGACACCGTGGAGATGCAAAGGGCACGTTGAGGGCAACATACACATATCTGGAGATGACCACGACTTCCTACATCCTCAATTTCTCCCAAATTTTCTCAGTCGTAAAATGAAAATACCACCAGGAAAAACCGAGCAAGTCAATAGAAAAAGAGCAATTTTACTGTGGGAAATTCATTTTAATAGAGATCAAAATGATGACCATAGACTATAAGAAATATTTTACAGTTTTCATGATTTTTGAAGTAGAAACTAATGCAAAAAAGAGGCCTAAAAACATTAGTCCCCATCTTAGATGACACAAACTAATAAATAGATTGGTTTACATAAACAATTTAACTTTTAACTAAATAAGGAATTAAATGCTAGACAATTAGGATACTTAACTATGGAACAAAGATGAAGAAAAATGATGATGCAATACAAATTAATTTCTAAATGTCTAGGAATGAATTTATGTCTTCAATGTGCTCAATACTTATTTACTACTCAAATTTAAAAACTTGTGTTTTTCATCATAAACTTTGCTTGATGTCAATATTGAGTAGAGTATAAATAAATTTGAGACATCATTCTAACTTAGTTGAATTTAAACTTCTATATATTGGTCCATTAGGGCTCGTTTGGTGCATGGAATTAATTTATCTAGAATAGGCCTATTCTAAAATAAGGACCTATTCTCGGATTAATTAATCCTGAAAATGAAAGCTGGAATAAGGTGTGGACTTATTTGGTGCACCTAGAAGATGACTGGGAATTAATCTATTCCGCGTTTGGATCCCATAATGTGGAATTGGAATAAGGATTATTTTTCATTTTTTTAATTAATTAGAACAATATATATTTTTAACTTATTAAAAAATTATAATGTGTATATATACACACATGTGTGTATACACACACACACATGTGTGTATACACACACACACATGTATATACATGTTAGAATAGTTCCAAAGGATAACTGAGAGGGGGGGTGAATCAGTTATCAGCTAATTTAATTCTTTGCTCTTATTAACTCTAGAATACAATAAAGTAAATGCACATTCAGATAACACAATAAACAACATCACAATTTGGTTACGGGGAAACCAAATGTTAAAAAGCCCAGTGGGAATTAACACCCACAGTGAACTATACTTGTTTATAATAATCCCTGTTAGAAGATCTTGCAACCCTGTTAGGAGTTGTTCTTTACAATGCAATAAGTATAGTGACCTGGTTAAGGGTCTAACCCTGTTAGGAGTCTTTTACAAATAACCCTGTTAAGGGTGAGGACTCACTGTCCAAAAGCTCACTACTTCAATGGTGAAGGCTACAACCTTCTATAGAACAAATATGCACTATATTTGATGATGAATTGTAGAGTAGGACTGATGTCTTGATCAGTTCCAATGTATTGTAATCTTCCACTGCTTCTTCACATAGATCCTTGATGAATGAAACACACTGAGATTCTTCTCTGTACTTTTTCAATCTCTTTTCTTATCATTCACACTTAGCATTCCACAAATGAACTACTATAAGTATCTTCCTTAAAGTATGAGATCATGGGACCTGGTAGGCAACTCTTCATAACATCCTTGTCGGCTTGACTAATCACGCAAGCATAATTACAACCGTGCAATATAAACTAAATAGACGTGATGCTTCACAAAGTCGGCCTTACCAAATTAACTCTAACAATGCAATCTTGTTGAAACATGTTTGGCACCTTTAGATAACTATCTTTAACTCATAACTAATCTTGAATATACACACGCATATCCTGAAGATAGGCGCAACTCAAGAACTAATGTAATACATCGGCTCTGTACAGACAAACTCCAGAAACTGTAACTATCGTTAACAAAATTACACAACACAACTGAAACTTCATATCTGAGTCTGTGTGTATGAACAAAACATAAACATCATGTCTACAACAAGAATATAACTGCGCAAGGCTTAATATCATCATTCTAATAAGTACATACAGAACACTACTGTATATTATATGTTGTCATCAATGACAAACATACAATCAACTAGCTGCCAGAAGTAAATCTCCAACAATCTCCCCCTTTGACATTGATGGCAAC
>MU223175.1:1372696-1419832 GCA_018584345.1 Thuja plicata | reverse complement strand
ACACAATCGGTGGAACACTTGGAACCACAGTTGGAAGGGGATTGGAATAAGTAAAAGGCACACTATGATATGAAGGTTGTGAGGTAGGTAGAGATACCAGTGGAACACTCACATGAATAGATGAAATTGGGAGAGATGTAGTCATTAAAGGAGGAGTATAAGTAGGAATGCTAGGTAAAGTAACAAAAGAAGGTCCCTCACTAGTGACAAGAGGAGTGAATCCTAGATCTTGAGCCTCTTTTGCTAAAGGTTTAACATTCAAATGCACAATATGAGTGATACCACGCAAGAGATTAATACCTTGATCACTATGACAAAGGACTTTCTTAAGAGCCTCTATAGCTTGGATGGAATCTTGATTATGGTTTTCTTGAATAAGCCAATTTCCCATTTTATCAAGTTCTGTTGAAATTTTTTGCACTTGTTCAGGAGCAACTCTTAAAGCATTATCCTCGTCATGAGATGAGTGAGAAGAGTTATGCTCCATAGAAGGATTGGAATAATGAGTGATCAAATTGTCATCTGGGGTCCCAAGGAAAGGAGAGGAAGACTCTGGATCAAAGGAACCCATAAGTCTATGACTTCTTCTAACTAGGATACTATAAGTAGGACTAGAAGTGGTAAAGCTCATACACCAATGCAATGCAAATGAACTAATTTAGGAAACACAAGATTTTGATTTTTAATTTTTGAAATTTAAATGAAAGAACATGAAATATCTAACATAAAAGATGTAAATCTAACACCAAAAAGAAAGAGTTGTCTATCACGGGTTCACCAAAATGTAAGATATAAAATAGATGTCGACAAAATGTAAGGTAAGAAATATGACATTTAGATATGAAATTATGTTATCTTACAGTTAAAAGATTGTTTTGTGTATGACATAGAATGTATTTGAAATATAAAGGGGGTAAATACGATGCTCTCATTTTATCCATAGATATACAAATGAATGATCAAAATTGATTAATCCAAAAGGAAGGATCAATGCATAAATGAATCAATCATTTGGAAATAAGAGCAAAGAGGAAGATCTTAAATAACCGTTTATTTATTTGAATGTGTGATATGTTTAGAGAGATTAAGAACCTTAATTGAAATGGATAGGAGAAAAGTACTAAACTTGAAATGTTGTAGATCTTAAGAATGCTATTTTTGGGGGTCTGCACTCAGTTTTTGGAAAATCTGAGACCGGATCTGGAATAGAAACACAGAGACGAACAAAACCTAGAAATATTTTTCTATTTTTATATATTTCTAATTTGTACCCTCAAGTCAATGTCACCATTGACCTAGAATTTTTGATTTCCACCTAGGGCAAAATTGACCTAAAAAGTCTCTGACAGGAAATTTGTTTTCAGATCTCAAAAGTTTTCTGAAAAGGGTATCTGAATCTGCACTTTGATTAATTGTTCCAAACCTGTACCTGCAAGAAAAATGGATTTGTTTGTTGGGGGGGAGGGGTTTGCCTTGGTCAAACCTTGGTTTTGGAATTAACCTCAAAGTATAATTGAAATTTCATAAGTAAAACAAAGTAAATGAATAAATTCACCTTGCTTGTAGAAACCCTTATGGCAGAATCAAATCCGTGGATCCACAAGTATGCATGCACCAAATGGATGTAGAATGTAGAATGTAGAATGTAGGATGTAGGATGTTTCCAATCAATTGCTTGTAGATCTTCAACACCAATCTTGAATGGATCTTGGAAGAGGAAGAAGCTTGGAGGAATGTGGATGAAGAAATCTTCAACAAGAGGGCTCCATGGAGCTTGAATCCTTCAATGGCCACCAATGGATCTTCTTGATGAAATGAGTGCTTGAGAAGTGCTTGCATGCTTGAGAATGGATGAATAATTCAATGGCTACTAGGATTTGTTCAAATCTTTCTTCTTCACCTTTGGATCTCACTCTTCAAGTCTTGAGTTCTTGCAATTATGCTTGATGATGATTTTGGTTTTTTTGTGGTTAGAGAAAATGAGAGGAGAAAGCTTCCTTTTATATGAAACTAGGGCACAATCTTCTAGAGAGGCCTACATAGGAGAAATAAATTCCAATTAGACCTATACCCCTAGAAGAGGACCTATATTAAATATAATTTAAGATTTGTTGTCTCGAAGACCGAAACAGCTGACCCAGAAGCGGGAATTAACTTTTTCCAAAGCCCAACATCTGGGAACCCTAAAATTTTGGAATTTGAACCCTAGGCCTGAAAAAGGTTGATTGTGACCTAGGTCAAGGTCGAGGTTGAACTTGACCCAAAAAGTTCAACCTTGATCCTGAGTTCAAAGTCCCAGTTTTTCAGTCTGGGGTGTCAAAAATAGGCTGGAAAAAGTGGAAATGGGGTAGAACATGGGGATAAAGCTAGATCCAAGTCAGGGACCCATTCAAGGCACTTGACATGACCCCAAACCACTTACTCAGAAGGCTAAACCAGTCTACAATAGAAGTACTTTTATTTTTTGAATATATAATATACACACGTGTGTGTGNGTGTATAGACACACACATGTGTATATATATATACACACATGTGTATATACACATGTGTGTGTATATACATGTGTGTATATATACACATGTGTGTGTATATACACATGTGTGTATATACATGTGTGTGTATATACATGTGTGTGTATATACATGTATATATATATATATGTATGTATATACACATGTGTGTATATAGACACATACATGTGTATATACAATACATATACACATGTGTGTGTATATACACACACATGTGTATATGTATTGTATATATTATAGAGACCTAAAAATGGTTCATTGCATATGCCCCCTTTTTAACATGTCTTCTATATTGTGTGTTTGATCTTTATCATTCACTAATATTGTGTCATTCTTCCATGTCATCAATTACTAACATTTCTCTCATTTTGGCCAAATTGATCATTTTCCTAATCAATTCCGATCAACTCTAAACCAATCTTATTCAATCCTAAACCGATCCTATTCAATCCTAAACCGATCCTATTCAATCCTAAACCATTCCAAATCTTCCTAAATCAATTCAAGTCCATTCTATTCTATTCCTAATCACTTTCAGAATTGTTTGGACTCATTCCAACCATTCTGGGGCATTGTCCAAGATCATCGATGCCTAATTAACCCAATTTTCCAAACCGATCAAAACCTATTCCAAATTTGATCAATCTTGTCATCATTTCAAGAGCATTGTCCAAGTTCATCGATGCTTCGCATCCCTTTAATCAGCTATTTGATAACATTGTCAAAGTTCATCGGTGTTATTGTTATCAATTTATCAATATCAATTCAATAGTGTTGTCCATGTTGGTCAATACTATTTCTGATCATCATTATTTCGGGAACATTGTCTAAGTTCATCGATGTTTCCCCATTCCTATTTCAATCCTATGGCTCCATCAAAGTTCATTGGTGCTATTCAATCATTTCCAAACATCATTATGCGGCCGCATTGTCAAAGTTCATCGATGCCTTGTGATTTCCTAAACTATTCTAGAACCCTCAGAATTGATCCTAATCTTTATCAATATCATCAAAATCATTTCAATTCGACATTAACACCTTCAATTCAATCAATATTCACTAATTCCCCCCTTGGGATGAATAACCCATAGTTTATCCCTATGTCCTAATTGAATAAATAAATTGACTTTATTTATTCTCTTTTCCCTAAGTCTTCAATAATTAATTAATTTTTATTAATTAATTGGATAATTTTAATTTATGAAATTTTCATAATTTCATAAATCTAATTATTGATTTTGTGAGGAATATTGAGTTATTAATTGACTTAATGACTCGTAATCTTATCTAATTGTCATATCCCTTAATGGAGATTCACATCCCTACTAAGGTGCTTCATGAATATCCTCAATATCTCCTTATTTTATCTCCCCCATATCCTGCTTCCAAACACCCTACCTACCAATATCTTCATTTATGCATTTATTCTATGCAATCTTCACATAATTGCCTCTCATTTTCTATAAATTGAGAGGCATTTCTCTCTCTTTCAAGGTTGAACCACTATATCCTAGTATTCTCTTACCAACTTGTGCTTTCAAAAAGTTCTTTGTGCAATCTTGTTATTGTCAAAGAGCAACATAATCTACCTTCATGGAGAAGAAAGAAGGACATGGGAGCTGCATTTGAAGGGAGTTCTAAGTTTTCATGCTTTATATTTGTGAACTTTCATTTTAAATGGCTTTCATGATAGATTAGATAGGTTAGCATATTATTTAGGGTATGTGGTTACCTAGATATGCTATTCATGCCTTTTTTTGGTCTTAAATATACACACATGTGTGTATACACACATGTGTGTACACACACATGTGTATATACATATACGTGTGTATATACACACACATGTGTGTATATATACACATGTGTTTATAATGTATATATACACATATGTGTATATACACACATGTATTTAGATAATCTATATATACACACATGTATATATAATATGTATATAAACATACATATTTATATAATGTGTATGTACACACATGTGTATATACACATACATGTATATACACACATGTGTTATAATATTATAATGTGTATATACACACATGTGTATATGTATATACACTCATGTGTGTATATATACACATGTGTGTATATACACACACATGTATGTATACACACATATGTGTATATACACACATGCATGTATATACACACACATGTATGTATACACACATATGTGTATATACACACACACACATATATATGTACACACACAACATATATATACACATACCACAGACCCGACAACTTATACATTTTGTTGAAATTTTGAATCCATGAATAGCTTATTATGGAATAAGAAATGAATTCGAGGTTTTTTTAGAATTAATTAATCCAAGCATTGGCCCAAAAATGGGGATTATTTTTTCTAATTCAAGAATTCAAAAAATGGCCACAAACAGTGAATTACTTTATTCTCGCGTTAAATAATGACTATTCTAGGTTAATACCAGGACCCAAATGGGCCCTTAAGGTTAAACTAAGTTCTCTAATGATGTATGGAATTTGGCATTTAAAAATAGCTTAGGAGGACATTGTATTATGATGATAAGTTCTCCCTATTCAAGTCACTAAATGAATAAATTTTATATCTTTGGGGGATAATTAAAGGCATCAAAGTCAAAGCATGTAATGTATATGTTGATTCTAATATAAATTTGGTCTTTTTGGTGATCCAATTAAAATGTTTATATTGTTATTGATCCTTGCGATGTAAATGTTCCTTGATATTTCTCAATGTGTTTTAGCCCTACAAATGAATATCTAAAACTATGAAGACATAATGAATAGTCACACAAATATATATTAAATCAACTCCTAATTGCTAGTGGAAAAGGGAAGGAATTATCAATTTGAATTTTAAAATATTTATTGAGATCAATCCTAAGTAACTCAAGGTTGATCCCAAACAATAGTGATTAAGTTGTCAATGTTCAAGTTTTAGGATCCCAAATTCTTAAAGTTGGACCTTTTCTGGAGCATTAAGGGTGTCAAACCCAAGGGAAAGATCTCAAACTTATGATTAGATAGGGCAAATATTGACCATTTTATTGACTTGGGTAATACTTTCTTCAACTTTAGGCTTTGTTAGAGCAAATGGGGTTTCCTTGAGGTACTAAATTGGATAACTATTTAAGATATATACATATAGGTCTTTTCACAGACTATGACTAGTGCATAGTATACTTTTATTCGTCTATTAATAAATTTTATATGCTTTTTTAACAATGCAAGATATTCACCATTATAAAGTAGATGAATTACATGTAATGTGTATTAGAATGTAGCTATGGTAACCCCTAGAGTTCTTATCTGCATCTAAACATGAAAATGAGTAAGATTAGTTTAACATAATATAAAATTAATCTTAATTTAATTATTTTAAATATGTTATGTAATGGGAGGTTGATCATAAAGGAGATGGGTGCCTATATCTAGCTAGGTAAAGAAAAAGACTATAAATTTTATATGCCAAACGTTGTAATAACTAGAATCTTATTTATGACACCTTAACAAAGAACCACTAAATATTATACCTTTCAACTACACATGTTAGCTAGACTTTATGCATGTAGGTTAAAACAATATATCAAAATGAACATGATTTAATGTTAATCTAAAAATATGTCTTGCAAAATCTTTGCAAGGATTTTATAGATGTCTAGATGACTAACTATTGATTGTGGTGTTAGCACGGACAATGGCAAGAGAATCAAGATAAATATCCACTCTTGAAAAGTGAAAATTTCACTCAAAGTTGTTGAAGGCCATATGTTAGCCATGTGGAATAGGTCAATTGAAACAATGTGATTATTTAGCAAGGGGCATTTGATGGTTGTATAATAGGATCTAGTTGAATTCAAAACTTTGGACATGGTTCTTTCTCATTGTGTCAATTCTTGTGTTTTGAGTATTTTTTAAAAGTGATCTACAATGAAATAAATCTAAAACCAACTAATTGTAGATGTCTAAAAATGTCCTTAGACACACTTATTATTTAGATTTAATTTAATTAATATTCCCTTGGGCACTATAGTTGATTTTAATTAGTTAATTATATTTGCCTTGTTCATCTACTTGTTTAATTAAATTTATTTAATTAAATAGGTTCATTACCTAAAGTATTTAAATTTAATTTAAATACATCCCTCCAATGTATTAATTTTTATTTAATACATTTCCTCCTTTGTCCACTTTTAAATAAATTTCTATTTATTTATTTCCTCCATTATTCCCACATGCTTCTAAACCATGATTTAAATTAATCTAACTTAATCTAAATCTAAATCCTACCTAAAACCTGACATACACCCATCACCTCACCCACTAAACATACATATTTTAGTTAATCCTTGATTAACCCATTAATCCATCTGATTCCTAAATTCATTAAGCCTAATGAGTTGCTCACACAGGTGTGAGCAACTCTTTCCATGGTGGCCACCCACCTTCCATAAATGGCCACCTACACTCTTACATGTTTGTTCCCTTTTCCCTCTTTGGATTTTCTCACACGTGTGAGAAACCTTGAGCCTCTACCACTCTTGCATTTCAAGTCCCCCTCATTTAATGACCCATCAAGTTTTCCAAGTTGCTCACACATGTGTGAGCAACTCATGCCTTTTGCATGACCATCCTTTTGCACATGTGTCTCCTATGTGGCTCCTCTATGGATTCCACATAGGTTCCACCTCATTCAAGCCCCTCATCTCCCTCCAAAAAAACTATAAATAGGAGCCCTCACTCCATACATTACATCCATTCTAGTTGCATTGTTATCATGTTATTTTCATTCCAGGATTTTTAAGAGCAATTCATAGCATATATGGATGTTAATTTCATTTTAGTTTGAATCTTGAATATCATAGCATGTTAGAATCATCTTGAATCCATTTTAGTTAGTATTACATTTTATATCTAATATCATTGCTATTCTAGTTTCATACTCGTCAATTTGATCAATATTGCAAGCTAGTTCTTCATACTAGTCTTGTGCTCTCTTTGATCTCCATTTAGTGCATTTTTAGTTTCAATCATCCATATTTGAGCTTTCATTTAGGGATCTTTTATTGTGTTCTGGAGAGAACACCCACATTCTCCCAAAAGAGAAAATCAAACAAGCCTTGGGTGCGCTTGTTTTGGCTCTATCATAGGTTGTGTGCATTCCTTTTGTTATAGTATATTTGAATGATTATTATCTAACATTTGACATGTTTGAGTCTGACTACACAGGATAGGAAAAGCACATACACATTTTTCCACACCCTGTAGGACACACGTCCCTAGAATTTTAACAATTTTATGACATTTTTGTGCACCTACAGGGCCAGTTATTGCTTCGATGTCTCTATTTAACATAGCATGTCTACGCAAATCAACATCTGTGCCTACAAATTGACGTCTCTACCTATGACAGATTGATACTTGGTTTTGGAAAGATTAACTAGTTTTTAGGCATTTATGTGGTTTTTAATTAAATTTACATTCAGTTTTTAATCATAAATTGATTTTACAAAACAAAATGTTGTCAAAATTTTTAACTTTTTAACCATAGGTTTTGGTTGTCATATGTGCAGGTTGACATCTCCATAGATCAACGTCTTTGCACTGTAAACCAATGTCTCTATGGTTGTACAAGCATAACTTTCAACACGTGCTTAATTTATGTTTTTTGCATTCTACTTTTGACTGTTGACCCTAGAATCGGTGTTTGCACTAATCAACATCTACGTTGGTTAGCATTTGCATTTGTTCTTTGGCATCTTCGCCTCTATGTAGTTTATTGAAGTTTTATCTTAGTTTTCCTAATGACTAACATATGTTCAACTCTTATTTTTTTGTCGAAGACACTATAAAACAAACCTACTAACACTTGCAAGGGTTTTTGTTGATTTTTTTGAATTTTTTATGCATTCATACTTTATGGGAGTGTTTGATGTTAGATAGTCTCTCTTAATTAGCTTCGTTTTGGAATTAACACAAGTATCTTGTGTGTCTTGAAAGCTTTGTCACCATGGAGGTACCCCTTCAAAGCTTTCTGTAGATGTCCAAAAATATTAATATTATTTTCCCTCTTATTCCTCTAACTATTTAATTTAATCAATTAAATAGTTTCATTTGCTAGTATTTATCAAAAGCTTAAATACTATTCTAATGTATTTTCATTTAAATACATTTGTCCCATGAAATTCCCTTTTTTTAATAAATTTACATTTATTAAATCCTCCATATTCCTAATTATTCTAAACCATGATTTATTCAAATTTAATTTAAATTATAATCTAAACCCTAGCTAGGAACCTATTAACCTAACCTAGGAGCCTACCCTAAGCTTACCCTATTCCTACCCTACTCCCATCACCTCATTTCCTAAGTATATTTACCCACCTAACTGTCCTATGATCATGCTTAAAAGGGTGATTCCTAACCTTTTTAAGGCTAATGGAATGCTCACCCACATGGGGAAATTCTCTCCAAAATGGGCACCCATCTCTCTTAATTTCTTCTTACAACTTTGTCCCCCACTTGGAAATATTGAGCCACTCAACATTTAATGCCAAGTTTGACTCAAATTTGGACATCCCCTCAAGCCTATGTATCCCTTATGTGGCTCTTATGTGGATGCCACATAAATGCCACATCATCTAAGCCTCTTCCTCTCTCCCAAAACTCTATATACAGAGGCCTTCTCCTCTTCATTTTTCATCTCTCATATTTGCATTGTTATTATGCTAACATAGCTCTAGATTTCATGTTTTCATATGCTCTTAGTCTTTTATAATTAATTCACATAGATATCACATGCTAGGCTTCAATTTGGTGAATGAATCTTAGCTTCAATCTAGTATATGCATATCATCTTCATAGCTAGTTTAGATCATCATTTGAAGAATTTAAGACTAGTTCCTCATACTAGCTCTTGAATTGCTTCATTTGTTTCCATGCTTGCATTCCATTTGGGGATCCATTGTATTTAGTGTGTTTGAGAGAGCACACCTATATTTCATCAAAAAGAACAAATCAAACAAGTTAAATAGGGTGCTTACTTGTTTTAGTTCAATTTGATGTTATGTTGAGTTCTTTGTTTCTTGCTTGCTCTTTCATATGCTTTTGAATTGATTATATGTGCTAACCCATTAATCTTGTATGTTTGAGCTTGCTCCCAACAGATAGAAGATTTCACCATACACACTTTCATTTTTTTTTCTATTACATATCAGAGGAACAAAAAAGAGTTTACATCAAGAGTTTACAAGCTATTACAATAAGGTTGGAATGATCTGCATAGCTAGGCCAAAAGAGAATCAAAATATCATGGACAATATACGTTAGTTACATGTAATATACTAGTTATAGGTGCAGCAAATTAGAAATCACTCTAGGGGGTCATCATGTTCTGCATTAGATGCATTAGAATCTGGGGACACAATAGTGTATCCTATAATTCCATGGCTCCCAACTCATGTCTGTGTAGATGTAGTTGTACCCAAGTTACCCTCCTTCTCTTGTTGTAGAAACTCAGCAAGAATGTTGTTGAATTTTGTTCCATCTTTATTGGTCATTAAACCATGAGCTGTATCTTTCTTATAGATAGTGCCTTTTCCCTCCCTTAGAATATGGAGGAATTTGTCTTCTTTCAGCTTCAAAATGGGAGTGACCTACAAATAAATATGAGATACACGAGTCTCTTGAGAGACTAAGATTCCTAGCCTTCCCTACCAATACATCATTATTCATTGCTTTCCAAATATTCCATAATATCACAGAAAAAATTAAAGACCAAAAGGAATTGAAAAACTTATTCTTGTTAATGTTTCCAAATTATATGCTCAGAGCATTGAAATGGGTAATATAGGATAGACCAAATATATTCCAAATTTTAGAAGCAAACAAGCATTCAAAAAAGACATGATTGACAGAATCAAGGTGTCTATAGACAGTGCAGAGGTTAGGTTCTCCTCTGGGCTTCTTAAAAGGGAGTTTGTGTAGAAATAGCCTCCAAAGAAAACAAGTAAACTTAGGTTCCTTAGGTCTTGACCACAAATTAGGAAAGAATGTGTTCCAGTCATGGAGGGGAGCATTAAGATTCCATTTGAGATTTGCATGGGTAAGGATTTCAGGGCCTTGGGTGAGTTTTTGGTAAAGATATTTGCATTTGGCCTGGTGAAATGGGGAGGAGTCTGACCAAGTAAGCTGGAATGAGCAATTTTGATTGGAGCAGCAAGATGTTATTATCCCTAGAGTGTTGAGTGAAGCCAAAACTATAGCATGGATTCTCCTTTGAGAATGAGGAAGTTTGAAGTCTGAGGCCAATTTTTTCCAAGGGATTAGTGTTCCTTTTTGGAGTATATCTTGAAAGCATTTCACTAATTTCTTTGCCCACTTTTTAGCATAGCACCCTTAAAGGAAGGCCAGGGGTTTGCCATTGTGCTTAAGATTCCACCAGATTGATTTGGTACCACATATCACTCCATTCCCTTCCAATGGGACAGTGTAGCAGAGATGCTTAGTAAAATATCTCCATGCCTTCCATATTTCTTTAAAGACATTAGATCCTTGGACACTAATCCTGCACTCTAGTCCCAACAGATCATAGTAGCACAACATGCTCTACTTCTTGGCTTTACATGGATGGACCCTAAAGAGGTTGTTTCTCCCTAATACCTTCCATGGTTCATCCCCTTGTGAGGATTTTGCAATCCATTTGGATTCCAGGGCAATGCCCTAAGTCCTGAGATCCTTAAGTCCCATCCCTCCCTAACTCTTGTCTTTGGTACACCAAGCCATGGAACCGCATGAAGTTTCTTGTTGCCTCTATCGTCTGACCATAGAAATTTCCTGATGATTTTGTGAATTTGATCAAATTGGTTTTGGTTAAAGAGCCAAGCTGGGGAGTAGAAGATTGGATAGGAGGAAATGATTTTTTTGGCAGACTTGTACTTTTCTTGGGAAGGACAGCATGTTACTGCTCCATTTGCCAAGCTTATTGTTAATCCTATCTTTGATCCAATTCCACATATTATTAATGTTTGGTTCAACTGTGAAAGGTATCCCAAGGTACTTGACAATGTGGTTAGGGCCTCCCAATTCCAGTCCATATTTTCTCCACCAGATTGGGGGGTGAGTATCCCCAACATAATAGATTTTGCAATGGAAATTTTTCTGCCTGAGGCCTGATAGAATCGATCAAGTTTAACCATAAGCCTACCCATATTTTCTTCTTCTAGGTTCATGAGGATTTCTATGTCATTAGAAAACTGGATATTGGCCACCTCTTCACCATTTGGAAGAACTACCCCTGCAACTCTGTGGGGAAAGGGTGTCATCTCGAAGAAGGTAGTGTAGGGAGTCAACGACTATAACACAGAGTGATGGGGCTAGAGGACACCCCTACCTGATGGATTTGGTAAGTTCAAAGACTCTTGATCTAAATCCATTAACCTCTATAGCTGGCACAACACCATTTAGTAGTGTGGAAACTATTTTGTAGAAGGATTCTATAAATCTCAGGCTGTCTAGCATGCAAAGGATAAAATTCTGTTCAATTCTATCGTAAGCTTTCTCATAGTCAATGAGAAGCATAGAACTGTGTTGGCCTGATGCCTTGGCCCAGTCCAGTATCTCCCAACATGTAACAAGGTTCTCTGGTATATATCTCCCCTTGACAAACCCTGTCTGGGTTTTATTGATCACCTTAGGAAGGAGATTGACAATCCTAAGAGCTAGAGTTTTGGCCAATATCTTGTAACCCACATTAAGTAAGGTAATTGGCCTCCAATTTTTTATGAGTAATCTGTCCCCATCTTTCAGAATCAGTTTAATTGGTCCTGCATTGAGTACAGGGCCCAAGGTCCCAGTGTCAAAAGCCTCTCTATAAGTCTTGAGCAGGCTGTGGGTTATCCAGTCTATATTTTTTTTGAAAAATTCAATAGTTAGACCGTCAGGGCTAGGGGCCTTGTCATTGGCCATACTTGATATATCACTTTTGATTTCCTCCAATGATAATTCTCTCCCTATTTTATCTTTGCAAGGATTTTATAGATGTCTAGACGACTAACTATTGATTGTGGTGTTAGCAAGGACAATGGCAAGAGAATCAAGATAAATATCCACTCTTAAAAAGTGAAAATTTCACTCCAAGGTTGTTGAAGGCCATATGTTAGCCATGTGGAATAGGTCAATTGAAACAATGTGATTGTTTAGCAAGGGCGATTTGATGGTTGTATAATAGGATCTAGTTGAATTCAAAACTTTGGACATGGTTCTTTCTCATTGTGTCAATTCTTGTGTTTTGAGTATTTTTTAAAAGTGATCTACAATGAAATAAATCTAAAACCGACTAATTGTAGACGTCTAAAAATATCCTTAGACACACTTATTAGTTAAATTTAATTTAATTAATATTCCCTTGGGCACTATAGTTGATTTTAATTAGTTAATTATATTTGCCTTGCTCATCTACTTGTTTAATTAAATTTATTTAATTAAATAGGTTCTTTACCTAAAGTATTTAAATTTAATTTAAATACATCCCTCCAATGTATTAATTTTTTTTAATACATTTCCTCCTTTGTCCCCTTTTAAATAAATTTCTATTTATTTATTTCCTCCATTATTCTCACTTGCTTCTAAACCATGATTTAGATTAATCTAACTTAATCTAAATCTAAATCCTACCTAAAAGCTGGCCTACACCAATCACCTCACCCACTAAACATACATATTTGAGTTAATCCTTGATTAACCCATTAATCCATGTGATTCCTAACTTCATTAAGCCTAATGAGTTGCTCACACAGGTGTGAGTAACTCTTTCCAAGGCACCCACCATCCATAAATGGCCACCTACACTCTTACATGTTTGTTCCCTTTTCCCTCTTTTGGATTTTCTCACACATGTGTGAGAAACCTTGAGCCTCTAACACTCTTCCATTTTGTCCCCCTCATTTGAAGACCCATCAAGTTTTCCAAGTTGCTCACATATGTGTGAGCAACTCATGCCTTTTGCATGACCATCCTTTTGCACATGTGTCTCCTATGTGGCTCCTCTATGGATTTCACATAGGTTCCACCTAATTCAAGCCCCTCATATCCCTCCAAAAAACTATAAATAGGAGCCCTCACTCCATGCATTGCATCCATTCTAGTTGCATAGTTATCATGTTATTTTCATTCTGGGATTTTTAAGAGCAATTCATAGCATATATGAATGTTAGTTTCATCTTAGTTTGAATCTTGAATATCATAGCATGTTAGAATCATCTTATATCCATTTTAGTTAGTATTACATTTTATATCTAATATCATTGTTATTCTAGTTTCATACTCATCAATTTGATCAATATTGCAAGCTAGTTCTTCATACTAGTCTTGTGCTCTCTTTGATATCCATTTAGTACATTTTTAGTTTCAATCATCCATCTTTCAGCTTGCAATTGGGGATCTTTTATTGTGTTTTGGAGAGCACACCCACATTCTCCCAAAAGAGCAAATCAAACAAGCCTTGGGTGCGCTTGTTTTGGCTCTATCATAGGTTGTATGCATTCCTTTTTTTATAGTATATTTGAATGATCATTATCTAACATTTGACATATTTGAGTCTAACTACACAGGGTAGGGAAAGCACATACACATTTTTGCACACCTGGTAGGACCCACGTCCCTAGAATTTTAACAAATTTATGACATTTTTGTGCACCTACAGGACCAATTATCACTTTGATGTCTCTATTTAACATAGCGGTGTCTATGAAAATCAATGTCTATGCCTACAAATTAACGTCTCCACCTATGATATATTGATACTTGGTTTTGGAAAGATAAACTAGTTTTTTAGGCATTTATGTGGTTTTTAATAAAATTTATATTCAGTTTTTAATCAGAAATTGATTTTACAAAACAAAATGTTGTCAAAAATTTTAACTTATAAACCATAGGTTTTGGCTGTCATTTGTGCAAGTTGACATCTCCGCAGATCAATTTCTTTGCACTGTAAACCAGCGTCTCTGTGGTTGTACTGGTATAACTTTCAACACGTGCTTAATTTATGTTTTTCACATTTTACTTTTGATTGTTGACCCTAGAATCGGTGTTTGTGCTAATCAACGTCTACGTTGGTCAGCATCTACATTTATTCTTTGGCATCTTCACCTCTGTGTAGTTTATTGAAGTTTTATCTTAGTTTTCCTAATGACTAACATATGTTCAACTCTCATTTGTTTGTTGAAGACACCATAAAATAAACCTACTAACACTTGCAAGGGTTTTCATTGATTTTTTTGTATTTTTTATGCGTTCATGCTTTATGGGAGTGTTTGATGTTAGATAGTTGCACATAGTCGCTCTTAATTAGCTTTATTTTGGAATTAACGCAAGTGTTTTGTGTGTCTTGAAAGCTTTTTCACCATGGAGGTACCCCTTCAAAGCTTTCATTTTTGTTTAGAATTAGAACCCATTAAAATACATGATACAAAAATATAAGTCGTCGTATCCTCTCCCCTCACTTTCATGGATCTTGGGTGTAACATAAAGATGCTTTTATTTTTTCCTGTAGAGAGGCTTGTTTGGAGGGAGCACTCCCCTTCAAAGAATGACTTCAAATCAGTAAATATCCCAGTCAGTATATAAATAAGATGTTGAGAAAACTCTCGTCTTATCCCACCAAGCTCAATCAAGGCGTTTTGATGGTAGTCTAGATTGGGTGAAGAGTGCCTAAGTAGCTAGCATGGCCAACTAGAGAATTAAGTGCCTCATGCATGTACAAACCATTTGTGGAGTTGCCATAGACCTAACTACAAACTATTAATTTAGAGGCTCACCATTTTATCCTTGGTTGAACACTTATAATGCAAGAGGATCGGGTCATCCTATGAAGTTACTCACCATACATATACCCCTAGTTGTGAGGTATGAAGGCTTATGGATTTCATCACCAGAAGTTGATTAATCCTCCATAAGGCGATCCCCTTTTTGCTCATGCTTGGAAGGCCTATTGAAGTGCATATTTTGTCGGTCATCTCTACATTGACTTACCTCTTAGATTGAGAGGGACATAGCATACGAGGGTCTATTATATATGATTAGAGCTTGCTCATGTAGGCTTACAAAGTGTTAAATTGTAGCCATTCCTTAGGTAGAAAAGTGTTTGTTCGATGTTTATACCTGTGTAAATGTTTTTACAAAATGCTTTTGAAGGTTAAACATTTGAGATTTTCCAAATTTTCTAGCTGTTGTGTTTGTTCTTGCCATGAAACATGCCTATCCAAACTAGTCCAAAAAAATTCAAACTTCATCAAACATGGATAGCTTGAAAAATTTATTTTCAGATCGATGTCTGTGAGGATTAATGTTTGCATAGATTAGTGTCTGCGCTGAGCAAACTTGCGTCTACGCTTCTCTGGAACTGAGACAAAATTTATCACTGACAACCTATTTTTATATAGTGGCATCTCGACATGTAGTTTGACATCCTCACATATTGACATCTCCATCTATGACCGACATCTGTGCCTAAAAACAATGAGCTTCCAAACCTTACAAAAATTTGGCATTTTCAGTCTTCTAGGGGTCCATCAAATCATTTTTCTAAAATCATCCCTTTATAATCCAGAATTAATTTTTTCCTAGGATCCATGTCAGATTCACGGAAACATAAGAAAGCCTAAGTTCAACTACCCCTTGCCTATAAAGAGAACAAAATAGTCGATATAACCACCAGGAAAAAATAATTTGTCATAAAAGAAACCCAAAATATTTCCCAACAACTCGAAAAACATGACATGACGTATTCAACAAAAAAGTCATCAAGTTCCTTGTCAAGTTTCAAGTAAACCACGACTTTATTGCGCCTGCAAGAGACACGATGAGAAAATTTAGACCTTTTCCATCACTTCATCAATCATTCATTCTGCTAATCTTTCATAAATCACCAAATCCTTTATCTCTTGACTTAGGGGCACCATCATTCATTTGGACTTAAATCTTGTTGTCTTGATTGACCCGCGTCCAAATCAAAATCAAGAACAACCCAATCAATTGAACTAAATCCTTCACATCTTCATCAATATTTCATCAAAATCCTTAGTTTGAAGATTTATGAAAGTGTCTTTAAGATCCTGGGATGTTGAAAATGGTGATCAATGGTAGACCACCAAGTTCCACATACATTGGAATACAAAACACTCTAACATAGTGAATCTGATTAGTACAACCGAAGAGTAAGGGTGCCGATTCTTTATTTACATAATTTAGGGTTTTGGAATCCTTATTAAAGAAAAGTAAATTAGATCTATGAGAGCATGTGCAAGAGGAAGGAAGGATGAACTCACCTTGAAAATGAGAAGAAGAGGGTTGGACTTGATATCTAAAATTGACTGTCGCAAAATTGTCAGAATCAGAAATGATTATAGATCTGGCACCTTGACACTTGTAACTTCTAAATGTGAAAATTATGGATCCAAAGGACTATGTCAAACAAAGTTTACCTTGTCTAGGACTATGTTGAACAAAGTCAACCTAGTCCTTTTAACTCCAAATCTGATGAAACTATCAAAGGACCTGTGTCTAGTTCTGATGTTCCTGAATCCGGCTCTAAAAATTCCAAAACCTGCTCTTGCACATATAAAAGAAGGGGATGAAGGTTGTGGAAATGGTTTTTCCTCAATCAAACCCCTATTTAGGAATCAACCTTGAAATGAAGTAAATTAAATTGAAAGAAAAGTGTCATGTAACAAAGATTATATCTAAACAATGGAATATATCATACCATGTAGATGTAATTGTCTCTAAGTATGTGATCAAGAATGTTGATGCAATAGCTTTGACTCAACACAAAAACCAAAAGGAAATCATGTAGGAAAAAACCTCATGTAGTGGATTTTGTAATTTAGCACAATGTTGGATTTGAAGAAGAAAGAGAAGAATAAGAATTTGTTGAATGAATATAGATCTCCTTCCTTGATTACAAACTCCTTTATTTGACCTCCAACGGGGGAAAAGAGATACATCTATGGAAGAAAATACCTTGAAAGCATGATATAATTTATGGAATGAAGACTTAAAATTCTTGATGGCTTCCTTGCACTTGAATGCTTGATTGGTTTGAATGCTTGATAATGGATACTTGCTTGAACTTGGATCTCTTGAATGCACAATAATAGCTTGCATGTGTGTGTATTTAATGATAATGGATTGTAGATGGATATGAAAATGAGAGGAAGAGGTCTCCTTTTATACACATTTTGGGGCTCAAATCTTGTAGACTGGACTCAATTAAGCACCTAGGAGAAACACCCCTGCATTGGGCCCGGAACCCACTTAAATTCAATGCCCAAGGACAAGGTCAACTTGGTTCGACCTTGTCTAGGACAATTTTGACTTAGTTCAACCTAATCCTGGAATGCTAAATTTCATTTAGGATTTAGGGGAGTGTGCCAAAAAGAGGCAGTGAGAACCTCAGTCTTCTAGGAAATTAGGGAAAATCCTAAAATCCAAAATTAAATGCATAGGACCTAGGTGGAAAATGAATGACATGGATGGAAAATGGTAAAAAATTCATAGAAATTAGAGCCAATCTCAGGTTTTAATAATGAGGATGTATATTTGAATTGAATAT
Organism: Thuja plicata; assembly: GCA_018584345.1. Classification (NCBI taxonomy): domain Eukaryota; kingdom Viridiplantae; phylum Streptophyta; class Pinopsida; order Cupressales; family Cupressaceae; genus Thuja; species Thuja plicata. Next base: position 1,401,670 of record MU223175.1, on the reverse strand, counting down.
GCATTTAGATACAATATGAGGTCCTACCATAAGAAACACACTAAAGTGGGCTAAAAATAGTCCCAAAATGAGCACAAATTAGGTACTTAATTTTTAGGATGGTACATTTAGCCCCCACTTTAGTAGTATTATGATGCGAGAGAGAGAGAGAGAGAGAGAGAGAGAGAGAGAGAGAGAGAGAGAGAGAGAGAGAGAGCACTATGTNGGGGAGAGAGAGAGAGAGAGAGAGAGAGAGAGAGAGAGAGAGAGAGAGAGAGAGAGAGAGATCACTATGTTTAAGGACGTAAGCCCCCAAACCAAGGATCTTAGCTCCACATACATGCACAAGGGAATGAAAACAAAAATAAAAAATAAAAGCAATGATTAAAGACACAAAAGAACTAAAACAAAACTCCAAATCAACTAGTAGAAGATACCTCTATCGAAAATGTCCCATCCACTAATATCATGTCTGGAAAGCTATTGCAAGAGCACAAGTGATCACATAGGAAGAGCAAGAGCATCACCAAAGATAATATAAACTTCATGGTCTAACTTACTATCATAACCATGAGGGTGAAGAGAGAGAGATTCCATGAATCCAACTAACATAGAAAATTGTGGTATGCAACGTGATCCATGGGGAGAGAAGAGAGAGGAAGGGAAATCGATAGTCTAGAAAATTGTGTTATGCTAGTCAATTATACCTTGAGAAATTTGTGCACATGGAAGATTACGGGGATCATTCTTATGGAAACCATCATCCTAACATGGATCCATGTCTAGGGATTAGTCTTATGGAAATATTGTATGAATCTATGTCCAAAGATTAGTCTTTATGGAAATTTCCATGTGAATCCATGAAAAGTGATCAGTCTATGGATCAATGTAATGTACAAGGGAGGTTGTATGTATGCCCCCCTCCTTATGATGGAAATTTAGGAGACATCATAAGGAATAAGATCAAGGATACCTACTTCCAAACACAATAATATTTACTTAAAACAACAATGTATGCCTTGAACTTAGCTAAGAGTGTTCACCCTTATGAGCTACGAAAATAGATAACCATGAAAGGATATTTTTCTTGTGGAAAGAGACCCTTGAAAGGAATAGACCATTGTTACAAGAAATATACCCTCAAGAGGATTTCTTGAAAAAAAGATAACAACTTCAAGACAAATAGGGGGAGGAGAACAAGATTGCACCTATTTATTCCCCTATCGCTAGGTGAAATAGGGATTCTTAATGAAGGATGACATAGTTTGAAACACATAGTAAGGGAATTTGTATATAATGAACATAATTTTGTAAATAATAAGAGGTTGTGATCAAGGATGCACACCTCTTGTATAAGAGAGAATCCTGAATAAGAACGATCAATTCTTTATAATAAAATAATGTCCCATGATAAACAAATTCCACTATACTAAGGAAAGTAGATCTAGAAAGATTAAATTTATGATACATCCTTAATGATAGTTGCCTCATAATATATACACAATTCCAAGCAAAATAAGTTGCAAACCAGAGGGAACTCCTAATGTAAAACAAACATATATATGCCAGAAAAGACATCATCCTAAAGTAAGAAAGTAATCAAGGAAAGAGATGAAATGATGATACACATGATTATTAGATGATAGACATGCCCTTTGAGGCATGAAAATTATTGTTAAGCAGAGATGTTAGTATCTTGCGTGAAACAAAGTATCTCATGCCAAAAAGAATTTACCATCATGAAATAATAGCAAATCCATGAAAATAATGAGAGATGAAAGGATGTCACATTATGCCCATCTAGTGGTCAACCCCAATTATACAAGATACATACTACTAAGTAAGGAAGATATTGTAAGGAGGATACTAATCCCATGAAGGAGAAAGGTCTTGTAACAATAAGTCCATACATGGGAGAATATCATTGTATAAAAGAGATGAACAACAAAGGGATGATGGATCCTTTGAAGGAGAAAAAGATGAAATAGAAATATGAATCCAATATATGACCTAATTGATAGATATTTTATAATAGACAAACACTTTAAAGAATAAGGGTGCAACTATGTGTGAAGGCAACAAATTAATGCAAGAGAGAACATCATAGTATAAAAGATGTGAAGTCACAATGGATATTGGATACATTGAATGAGAAGAGAAAAAGAAAGGGAGGAGGTGTCAAGCTCCCTAAATGTTTTCTCATAAATAAAATATATGTGCTCTCAAGAAAGCATAAAAAATGCATGCCAGAAGGATTTCATTATATAAAAGAAACTTTCTAACTAAGGGGGAAAATGGATCCCTAAAAGATCGAAGAAATGATGATCCCTTGCCCCTCGGTTGAGAGAGAAATAAGGATTGACTATTATGGTGCCCTCAAGTTCATTAAAAAAAGAGGTTTGCATAATAGAGAGTGATATAATAGGGAAAAAAGACTGCTAAGGTATGATATATATAAATTTTATGGTATCTAGTGTTAAAGGGAGAAGACCTTTATCAACCAAATCTCTAATAAATCTTTTAAACCTTAGACAGTCTGCAAGAGAATGTTCATTAGTATGATGGTAGAAAAACAAAAACTTACCATTATTAGGTTTTTGATCTTGTAGAAATTTTTGATAAGGGAATTTAAGGCTAGGATGATTTTTAATCTTCCCATAGATTATTTTGGCTAGCAATAGGCGTTCATTAAAAGGTAATGCAATTGGCAAAAGAATATCAAAAGAAGATTTTGGTTGAGAGGATTGAGATGAAGTACGACCTTGAGTTATGAAATGGAATTATGTAGGAGGATCTATAGGAGTCTTAATTACACATTCATTAATACCAGGTCACATATCATATCCCAAAGGTGAATACAATTCAATGTGAGGGTTTTGAGAGTGTGAAGAGGCAGGAATATTCTTTGGAGGTTAACCCTGATTACCATCCTTATCATGCTTAAGTGAAGAACAAGTATTGTCCAATTTATTCAATATCCTCAGAGATAAATCATCTAAGTAAATTTTTCTAAGATCATCCAAGGAATTACATATGCTAGCTTCCTCAAGGCTACTCCTTAGAATAAGGTGAGAAGGGGGAGATCTAGGTCTTTCTATAATGAGACCATTAGGAACTATATCAAGATTGGTAGGCACTATAGGAGTGAAATTAAAAGGTTTGTCTTTAGGGTCATCAACATATTCCATGTATTTTGTTAATATTTGAATGGTGCAAGCACATGCTATCTTGAAATATGTCTTATAAGGGAGAGATATGTTGGTTATCTTCATAATGTCATACAAAAGAATACGATGAAGGAATACAAACATAATGAATGAAAATTAGTATGATTCACTTCATGCATTTGATAAAGAGAAGTGAGGAGAAATGTAACAACATAGGTTATCACCTTCCAATACAATTTAGAAATTTTCATAATGAAAGACACCAAACTTTATCTAACACAAAAATCAAAAGTTGAACCTATACAATGTAAATAAATGATGTAAAGACTTGGTACTACAATTCTTGCAAAGGAGACCACATAAAGAAGATCTTACTACCAAATCTGTAAGTATAATACATGAAAGCCTCGGGTTCACCCAAAATGTGATGTGGAAAATGGTGATCAATGTTAGATCACCTAGTTCTACATACATTGTAATACAAAACTCCCAACAAAGTGAATCTAATTAGCACAACCAAAAGAGTAAGGGTGCAAATTCATGATCTACACAATGTGGATTTTTTGTGATTCCTAAAGATGACAATGATATGTAAATCTGATATGAAAATATAAATGTAAATATGATCTATGAGAGCATGTGCAAGAGGAAGTAAGGTTGAACTCACCTTGAAAACAAGAAGGAGAGGGTTGACCTTCAAATCTTAAATTGATTGTCATAGAACTGTCAGAATCAGAAATGGTTATGGATTTGACACCTTGACACTTGTAACTTCTGAGTGTGAAAATCCTTGATCCAAAGGACTATGTCAAAAAAAGTCAACCTAATCCAGTACTATGTCGAACAAAGTCAACCTAGTCTATTTAACTCATGTAACATAAGAAATGGTGAACCAAGTCTAAGAGTGTAGAGATGACTCACCAAATCTAGGGTTTGCTTAGTGTGGATGTCTAGATATCCTATGTTACATTAGGAATACCTCCAAATACTTCACCCTCAAACTCAAATCATATTAGCAAAGCCCAAAATGATGAAGGGATACTAATGCTAGGTTTTTATTTGAAAATAGAGTATGGAGATGAATTCCTTTATTATTGAAATGTATATGATATTAACAAATTAAGAATTTATGGATTTGATTGTGTTGTGAATTTTTGCGTCGACGTTTCGAATCACACTCCGTGATCCATCATCAGGATGGGAAATAAGAGAGCACAAGAAAAAATGAATAAACTTGCAGACCTAAGCAGGTTAAAAGAGGGGAAGAGGTGGAACGAAAGAGGTTCAAGGTTCACTTCATTTTGTCACATGTGCCCTTAAACCTATTTCCTTCCACCTCTTCCCCTCTTTTAACCTGCTTAGGTTTGCAAGTTTATTCATTTTTTCTTGTGCTCTCTTATTGCTCATCCTGATGATGGATCATAGAATGTTATTTTAAACGTTGATGCAAAAATTCACAACATAATCAAATCCAAAAATTCTTAATTTGTTATTATCATGGATTGTGGAAATCTCTTCTCTTTTTTTTGTATATGATATATAAAATTGGTATGCAATATTATGAAAGAAATGCAAACTATGATAAATGAAATGATAAATAACCGAATATGATATCAGATCTAATGTATAAAAGGGAATTCAAGATGAAGAGAAGAAGAATGAACTTTCCTTGAAAGCTAGGAGAGAAGGAACAAACTTCAAATCTGGAAATGACTATCACAAATTGGTCAAAACTGGAAATTGTTCTATATCTGGAACTCTGAGATCTATATTTTCTGACTATGAAATCTGCAGATCCAAAGGACAATGTCGATTCAATTTATCCTAGTCCTACAAATTCAGCCTTGTCCTACAGGCTTAGAAACTAATGGAAACTGTAGTAGATCAGTCAAAGGTCCCAATACTCTGAAATTTTGCATCTAAAACCTGAAGAACCTGTTCCTACACACAAGAAAAAAAGGGGAAATAGGTTGATGGAAATGGGCTTGCCTTGGTCAAATCCCTATATAGGAGTCAACCTTGAAATGAAATAATGAAACTGCATAAACAAGATAAATGTCAAATTTACCTTGCATGGAAAACCCCCATGGATGGATGTAGAAATTAGTCAACTCCACAAGGATGCTTGTATGCTTGAAAGATGCTATAAAATGAAGGTTTTATTCTCAAATTCAATGGATCTACACCTACCAATCCTATATCTTTAATGAATGTATGCTTGAAATTATGGACAAAGAAGAGGAATGAATCTTCTTGCTTGCTTGAGAATTCCTCCACTAGGCCACCATGGGAGAGAAACTTGCATCAAGGAGAGAAGGTTGCCTTTGCTCAGATAGAAGAAGACTTAGAGACTTGGAGATCTTCAATGGATGTTTGCCTTCAAAATTTGAATCCACCACCTTAATTGCACAACTTGAATGCTTGATTGATTGCACTTGAAAGATATTTTTTCTCTTGAATTTGGATTTCTTACATATAGAGTGGATAGCTTTCATAAATAATGAATTTCAAAATGAGAGGAGAAGAGCCCCTTTTATTCTCTTTTTGGGACTCAGAAATACCAGGTTGACCACACTAGGATTAAGAGATAAAACTCCCTCACATAGGGCTTGGAGCCCACTTAAAAACAACCCCCAAGAATTAGTCCCACTTGGGCCAGCCTAGTCCCGGAGGGGTTATTTTCAGAGTGAATCCAAGAGTCGGGTACAATGTGAAAAGTATTGGGGAAAGAATAAAAAAGATGCATAAAATCAAGCATAAAGACCCTTGGATCTAGGAACCATTGAAATGGGGTATAGTAGGTCCTAAAAGACATCCAATTAATAGGTGTTAACTTTTTAGGATTCTACAAATCCAAAACTAATGAAACTTGTAGAGGACATGTGTCTGGTTCTGATGTTCCCAAATCTGGCTCCAAAACTCCCAAAACCTGCTCATGCACATAGAAAAGAAGGGAAAGAAGGTTGTGGGAAGGGTTTTTCCTTAGCCAAACCCCTATTTAGAAATCAACCTTGAAATTAAATAAATAAAATTGTCATGTAGCAGAGATTAGATCTAAACAATGGAATATATCATACCATGTAGATACAATTATCCCTAAGTATGTGATCAAGAATGTTGATGCAATAGCTTTGAATCAACACAAAAACCAAATGAAAATCATGTATTGGATGTTATAATTCACCACAATGTGGGATTTGAAGAAGAAAGAGAATACAAAGACTTTGATGAATGAATGTAGATCTCCTTCCTTGATTGCAAACGCCTTTGCTTGACCTCCAATGGGGGGAAAAGAGCTAGATATATGGAATAAAATGCCTTGAATGTGTGATGAAAATGATGCAATGAAGAATTTAAATTCTTGATGGCTCCCTTGCACTTGAATGCTTGATGGGCTTGAATGCTTGATAATGGATGCTTTCAAATGGATACTTGCTTGAACTTGGATCTCTTGAATTCACAATAATAGCTCACACGCATGTGTATTTCATGATAATGAATTGTAGATGGATATGAAAATGAGGGGAAGAGGTCTCCTTTTATATACATTTCGGGGCTCAGATCTCACAGGCTGACCTCAATTAAGCACCTAGGAGAAAAACCCTCACATTGGGCACAAAGCCCACTTAAATTCAATGCCCAAGGACAAGGTTAACTTGGTTCGACCTTGTTTAGGAAAAGACCAACTTAGTTTGACCTAGTCCTGGCATGCTATTTTTTTTGAGATTTATGGGAGTGTGCCAAAAAGAGGCAGTAAGAACCTCAATCTGCTAGGAAATCAGGGCAAATTCTGAAATATGAAATTAAATGCATAGGACCTAGGTGGAAAATGAATTATGTGGATGGATGGAAAATTGGAAAATAAACATATAAGTTAGCTCCAAACAAGATTTTGAAGAAGGGGGAGGACCTATATTTGAATTTAATACACATTTAGGTACAATATGAGGTCCCACCACAAGAAACACACTAAAGTAGGCTAAAAATGGTCCCAAAATGAGCACAAATTAGGTGCTTAAGTTTTAGGATGGTGCAGATCCTTATCCTTAGCAACAACCCTAGTTGAATTAGATTACTTGATAATATTTTCCATCTTGAGTGATTGATTTAATTAGTATATATATTGTTTTACTTGAGATCATTAGTCTATCTCCAAGTAGAAGAAAAATACCATGCAATATCCAAATCATTGAGCTTAATAGGATCTTATTTCACCAAGGTTATCCAAAATCTTAATCATAAAAAAATGAATCAAATTTAGGCCCTTCCCTCATAATCCATCATAAAAAAATCCAACATCTTTGAGGACCTGCCCGCACAATCAAAACAAGTCCTAATCATTTGCTCCTAGTTCTAAGTCCATCCTTCATCCATCACCAAATCTTTCATCCAATTCATTCCAAGACTTCATGTCTCATCTTTCATCCTTCCAAAGGTCAGCATTATATGGTTGTGGTAACTCAATCACAAGCCAAAAACATGAGGCATGCTCAATCAAACACTCATGACAATGGGGAGAATCCTTTTGCACATACGTTCTTCCAAAGTACTGAGGTGCAAGTTGTAGATATCACTAATGAACCCGAAGAACATGAATTTGTGGATCAACCTGATATACCTTCTCAAGTCAATGAATTTCTTATATATCCATACAATTTAGAGATTGAGAAGGCTATTAGTCAAAACAAGGTTGAAACTTTCATGAATCTTGTTAGGGATAGTGTCACAATACCTACCAATTTTGATGAAGCCTTACTTTACAATAATGTCACAAAGGATATTAGATCCATATTGATGCCTCAACACAAAAAAATTCCACATCATCCCAAGATAAAGGGAATTCTACCTCAGGTGGGCTTTCTACGTTGACGGTAACACAAGCATTTGCACAAGCTTTTCAAGTGACACTAAAAGCCCTTTAACAAATTCTTAGTGTTATACCCAACTTTCCCTCCCTTGATTATAGGGAAGTTACTACCCTAGAGTCACTTTAATCTTCTTATGTCACCTTCTAGAACTTCAAGGTTTTAATTCTCAACCCCAACCTAGGAGAAAACTCCTTGTTTTCTTCTCCCAATCCCTAGGTCCTCTCTACTAAAGGTAAATCCAACTCTTCCTTGAACCTACTAAGGTAAGTTCACTCAAATCCACTCTAAGAATTTTTTAGCCATATTGTAGGATTTTAATGGCTCTAATTCATCTTAGTTCAATCCATCTTGAGGGGATTTTTACATGGTTTAATCACCCTTTTTAATCAAGTTCAAGAATCACTGGTTCTAAGGGCTAGTAGCCCTAATTAGGCCCTTAAAGTTTAATAAAGTTCAAAGTTTTGAAAGGTTCCCCCCAAAAAATACCGATCTTGACAACCTTTTGGAAAAATTACAATATTTTTAGGGTTTGGGGTCACCAAGGTGTTCGTACAACACCTTTTTCAAACTAGGTCAATCTCCTTAAAAATAGGGCTAGTTGCATTATCTTAAGGCATTTGTTGATGAAATGGATTCATCAACCCTTGACATTGGTTCTAGGGCTTCTTCAACACCCTCACAACACCCTCTAATCACTGGATTCATCAATTCAACAATTTAATCAATAAAAACAACAATAATAACAAAAATCTCATCAATAAACCAATCCACCTAGGATCAATCTTTTCCCACATAACAACAATAACATTAATACTAGTTCCAATACTCATCAACATTGGAAATACACTTCCCTTGCGAAATGTCTCAATGTCATCTTTGGAAGACTTGTTGACCAAAACATGATGGTTTTTCCAAACACTATACCTCATTAAGAGAATCAACCTAAGTTTTCTTGCTATAAAGATAATGAATATCGTGATGACCCATAACTTCCATTAGGGCATTTTACATTTTTTGTCCAACTGCTGTTGAGCAACGTTTGAAAGTTGTAAAAGTTTCTCAAGCAACTTTTTACATGTTTTACATATTTTACAATTTCCTAACCCTGACCCAATGAATGGGTGCCACGAGGCTTCTAACCTCACCCTAGACCTAATTACACTTCAAATAGGTTGATTTAAGCACTCTAGGTCTCATTTCCACATATTGCCCTATTTTGGCTTCCACAGCATAAATGGGGTCTCTTGGACAAATTTGACAACAATAAAAACACCACACTTATAAAAACAACCCAACATCAACCTAACACAACCTTATTTATATACATGACCCTAAATAGGTCTTTCACATCAAAATTTGAGGGTTACCCAATCCTAACCCCTAGGTGCTCCTGCACCATGCTCATTCTAAATAAAAGAAGTTAAGTTATATCTAGAGGCAGTTATGAAGAATATATTCCAAGCTTCTTGAAGTCATCTTCTGCAACCCATGTAGCCTCTACTTTAGGTAGGTTTTTCCATTTGAAAAGATGCTCCATATACTATCCATGTATGGTCTTTTTCTTAACTTTGGGATCCAATATCTTCTCTTCTTATGGCTTTCTCTTAGGTGGAAAGGGTACATCAACCATAACCTTCTCAACATAAAAAGTATTCTTAGTCTTATTTGGTATAGGACATTTATATTTGACTAAGTCCTACACATTAAGCACTGGTGATATTGCCAAATATGTAGGTGGGTCTATTTTGTAAGCATTCACTCCATATTTTGCTAGGACTTTACAAGGTCCTATCCTTCTCATTTTTAGCTTAGTAGGTACCTCTTTTTTTAGTCTAGCTTTGTTCAAATGCACCAGTATGTTGTGGCAACTCAATCATAAGACAAAAACACGAGGCACGCTCAATCAAACACTCATGACAATGAGGAGAATCCTTTTACACATACGTTCCTCCAAAGTACTGAGGTGCAAGTTGTAGATATCACTAATGAACTTGAAGAACATGAATTTGTGGAGCAACCTGACAGACCTTCTCAAGTCAACGGATTTTTTATATATCCATACAATTTAGAGATTGAGAAGGCTATCAGTCAAAACAAGGTTGAAATTTTCATGAATCTTGTTAGGGACGGTGTCACAATACCTGCCAATTTTGATGAAGCCTTACTTTACAATAATGTCACAAAGGCTATTAGATCCATATTGATGCCTCAACACAAAAAAATTCCACATCATCCCAAGATAAAGGGAATTCTACCTCAGGTGGGATTTCTACGTTGACGGTAACACAAGCATTTGCACAAGCTTTTCAAGTGATAGTAGAAGCCCTTTAACAAGTTCTTAGTGTTATACCCAACTTTTCCTCCCTTGATGATATAGAAGATCCTACCCTAGAGTCACTTTACTCTTCTTATGTCTCCTTCTAGACCTTCGAGGTTTTAATTCTCAACCCCAACCTAGGAGAACACTCCTTGTTTGCTTCTCCCAATCCCTAGGTCCTCTCTACTAAAGGTAAATCCAACTCTTCCTTGAACCTACTAGGGTAAGTTAACTCAAATCCACTCTAAGAATTTTTGGCCATATTGTAGGGTTTTATTGGCTCTAATTCATCTTAGTTCAATCCATCTTGAGGGGATTTTTGCATGGTTTAATCACCCTTTTTAATCAAGTTTAAGAATCATTGGTTCTAAGGGCTAGTAGCCCTAATTAGGCCCTTAAAGTTTAATAACTTTCAAAGTTCTAAAAGGTCCCCCCCAAAAAATCACTGATCTTGACAAAATTTTGGAAAAATTACAATATTTTTAGGGTTTGGGGTCACCAAGGTGCTCGTACAACACCTTTTTCAAACTAGGTCAATCTCCTTAAAAATAGGGCTAGTTGCATTCTCTTAAGGCATTTGTTGATGAAATGGATTCATCAACTCTTGACACTGGTTCTAGGGCTTCTTCAACACCCTCACAACACCCTCTAATCACTAGATTCATCAATTCAACAATTGAAGCAATAAAAACAACAACAATAATAATAAAAATCTCATCAATAAACCAATCCACCTAGGACCAATCTTTTCCCACATAACAAAAATAACAATACTAGTTCCAATACTCATCAACGTTGGCAATACACTTCCCTTGTGAAATGTCTCAATGCCATCTTTGGAAGACTTGTTGACCGAAACATGATGGTGTTTCCAAAAACTATACATTATTAAGAGAACCAACCTAAGTTTTCTTGCTATAAAGATAATGAATACTATGATGACCCATAACTTCCATTAGGGCATTTTGCATTTTTTGTCCAAATGTTGTCGAGCAACGTTTGAAAGTTGTAAAAGTTTCTCAAGCAACTTTTTACAACTTTTACATCTTTTACAATTTCCTAGCCCTGACCCAATGACTAAGTGCCACGAGGCTTCTAACCTCACCCTATATCTAATTACACTTCAAATAGGTTGATTTAAGCACTCTAGGTCTCATTTCCACATATTGCCCTATTTTGCCTTCCACAACATAAATGGGGTCTCTTGGAAAAATTTGACCACAATAAAAACACCACACTAATAAAAACAATCCAACATCAACATAACACAACCTTATTTATATACATGACCCTAAATAGGTATTTCACATCAAAATCTGAGCGTTACCCAATCCTAACCCCTAGGTGCTCCTGCACCATGCTCATTCTAAATAAAAGAAGTTAAGTTATATCTATAGGCAATAATGAAGAATATATTCCAAGCTTCTTGAAGTCATCTTATGCAACCCATGTAGCCTCTACTTTACGTAGGTTTTTCCATTTTAAAAGATGCTCCATATACTGTCCATGTCTAGGATTTTTCTTAACTTTGGAATCTAGTATCTTCTCTTCTTGTGGCTTTCTCTTAGGTGGAAAGGGTACATCAACCATAACCTTCTCAACATCAAAAGTATTCTTAGTCTCCTCTGGTATAGGACCTTTATATTTGACTAAGTCCTGCACATTAAACACTAGTGATATTGCCAAATATGTAGGCGGGTCTATTTTGTAAGCATTCACTCCATATTTTGCTAGGACTTTGCAAGGCCCCATCCTTCTCATTTTTAGCTTAGTAGGTACCTCTTTTTTTAGTCTATCTTTTTTCAAATTCACCATAACTAAGTCTCCCACTTCAAACTGTAACTCTTTATTCTTTTCATCCACTTTGTCTTTCAATCTTTGGGTGGCTTCTGTGAGTGTCTTCTTCACCTAATCATGCACCTCTTTCATTCATTGTATGAAATCCTCTACATGTCCACTTCTACCCTCCATGCTTCCTAAGTCTCTGAGTTCAGAAACACCCCTGGGGTGAACACCATATACCACTACAAAAGGACTCTTTCCAGTAGTTTTGTTCACATTTTCATTATAACCAAACTCTATCTGTGGTAACACTTGATCCCATACCTGTCCATATTCCTTTGTCAAGAACCTCAAAAGGATACCTAAGAATTTGTTAATGAAATCTTTTTGGCCATCAGTCTGTGGATGATAAGAAGATCCAAATGAAATATTAGTGCCCAATCTCTTCCATAGTGTCTTCCAAAAATGTCCCATGAACTTAACATCTTTGTATGAGACTATGCTAAGGGGAAATCCATGGATTCTATAAACCCCTCTAAAGAACAATTGAGAAATGTAACTAGCATCATGTGTAGTATTACATGGAGCAAAATGACACATCTTACTGAATCTGTCAACAACTAAAAAGATACTATCAAATCGAGTACTTGTCCTTGGTAAGACAACAATGATATCCATGTTGATGCATTCCGATGGCCTATTAGGATTGGAAGTGGTTGATAGAGACCATCATTAGAAGCAATCCCTTTGGATTTTTGAAAAGTGATACATTTTTCCACATACTTCCTAATATCTTTATGCATCCTAGGTCAGTAGTAAAATCTTTGGACTAACTCAAGTATCTTATTGTGACAAAAATGTCCACTGATACTACCATTATGCTTCTCTTGTATGATATTTTCCCTTATAGATCCCTTATGCACACATAACTGTCCCCCTCTAAAAAATAACCCATTATACAATGTATAGTTTGCAAAATGACTATGAAAATGATTATTGAACTCTACACATACCTTGTATGCCTCTGAGAAGTCCTCAACTTCTTTGTAAATATATTTGAAACTTTCCACTCCTATGCTTTGCAATTGCACCTCTTGAATAGTGATAAATCTCCTGCTCAAAGCATCAACCACCTTGTTCATCTGACCCTTCTTATGCTTGGTAGTAAATGTGTATGCTTGTAAGAATTCCACCCACTTAATATTCCTATTGCTTAGCTTGTCTTGGGAATTGATAAAGCTCAAGGCTTGGTTATCAGTAAACACCACAAAATCTTTGGGTAAGAGATAATGTCTCCACTCATAAGGTCTTGGAATAGGGAATAGAGTTCTAGGTAATATGAGGAATACCTATCCTTTCCCTCATTAAATTTACCACTATAGAAAGCTACTAGTCTACCCTCTTGACTTAAAACAACTCCTACTGCTACATTGCTTGCATCACACTCTAGGGTGAATGATCTATCAAAACCTGGGACTACAAGGATAGGTTGGGTGTCTATTTTTTTGTTTCAACATTTCAAACCTCTTATTGTCTTCCTTAGTACACCTAAACTTAATTTTCAATCCACCCTTAATAGTATCCAAGGCTGGGGCATAGATTGTAGTAAATTCCCTAATGAAGTTCCTATAGAATTGGGAAAGACAATGAAAACTTCTTACCTCTGTACCAAATGTGCAAGTAGGCCAATTGAGTATATCCTCCACTTTGCTAGGATCCATCTTCAAATTTCCTTGTGAGACCAAAAATCTAAGATAGACCATTTCTTGATTCAAGAATTTGCATTTCTCTAAGTTGATAGCCACCTTCTCCTCATGCAATCTCCTCAACAAAATCTCCAAATGTTCAAGGTGCTCTTCTTTGGTTTTACTAAATATGAGTATGTCATCAAGATAGAATATCAAAAACCTTCCTATGTAGTCCTTTATCACTTCATTCATCAATATCATGAATGTGCTAGGGGAATTACTAAGCCCAAATGACATAAAAATCCATTCATATAGACCTTATGTGGTTTTAAAGGTTGTCTTCCACTCATCACCCTCTTTAATTTAGATTTGGTGGTAACCACTCTTGAGATCCAACTTGGTAAAATATTGAGCTCCTCCAAGATAGACCATTAGGTCCTCAATCCTAGGGATTGGAAACCTATATGTAATTGTTATTCTATTGATTTCTATGGAGTTAGTAAATAATATCCACTTACCTCCTTTTTTTGATGCTAATACCACTAGAACTACACAAGGGCTCTCACTCTTTTTCACTATACCTTGATCAAGTAACTCTTATACTTGTCTTTCTATATCCTTATTATGTTTAGGAGTCATTTTATAAGGATATTTATTAGGCAATGATGTCCCTGGAATGAAGTCAATTTGAAGACTCACTATTCTCTGTGATGGTAGGAATGCAGGTGATCCATCACTAACAATATATTTGAAATTCCCCAAAAGTTGTTGTGCCTCCTTGGGTAGTGGTGCTTTTTCAACTTGTTCTTCTTCTTTAGGCTTAATCATAATAGAAAAACACTCCTATTCTCCTTTCTTTAGGTCTTGCAATAATTATTTTCCACCAAATACCAACACATTAGGACTACTAGTTTTCATCCCTTCTTCCTCCACCAAAGAATGGATCTTGTATGTTACTTCATCCTTCTAAAATGAATAGGATTTTTCTCCCCATTATGCATGGCTTTCCTATCAAATTACCATGGTATTTCCAACAATAGATGGCAGGCATCCATAGGCAACACATCACAAAGAATCGTATCAACATATCCTCCAATTGCAAAATCAACCCATGCGTGTTCATTGAATAGGAAATGTTGTCCCTTATTTAACCATGTCAGTGTATAGGGATGGTCATGAGATATCCTATTCAATCCCAACTTTTTCATTGCTTCCTCTAAGATGATGTTGTTTGTTGACCTTGAGTCTATTATCACCTTGCACACCCTACCAAGAATCTTGCATTTCACCTTGAAAAGTGACCTCCTTTTCTTAGGCTCTTCCTTGACCAGTTCTTTGATTAGGACACTAATTATCATTATATTCTCCTGACTCTCTAAATCAAGATTGATCTCAGGAAACTTGACACTATTGGTGTCTTCTTGCACATAGTTTACTGTTTTTTTAGACTGGGAAGAAGTTGCTTTGTCAGGGCACCTATAAGGAGGGTGACCAAATTGATGACAATTGTAGCACTTCATATTTGCAAAAGAGGAATCTCTGCTAGAACCTCCAAATCTTCCTCTACTACTGCTGCTATGACCCCTTCCTCTTCCATAATTACATCTTCCATTGAATTCACCACTCTTCTCTATCAGTATTGACTCCCCTTGTGGTCTTGATTCATTACCTCTACCACAATAGTTCTCTTTGGTTCCTCTTCTGTCTCTACCTCTTCCTCTACCTCTACTAGTGGCTTAATTCTTCTTCTTGTTCTTTTCTTCTACCTTAAGAGCCAATTGATAACATTTCTACACTATGGTAGGTGTCAACAAAATTATCTCCTCTTGTATACTCAATCTTATCCCATTTAGATAAGGTGCAACTTTAATGCTCTCATATTCTATCACTTTGGACCTTAGACACAATTTTTAGAGCTCCTTAGTATAGGAACTCACATATAATTCTCTTTGTCTTAGGTTTTGTCTTTTCTTGTGGAGCTATATCTCATAATCACCAGGGCAATACCTCTCAACCTACTCTTCGCGACATTCACTTTTTGTGCTCCAGTGACATTCTCACATTCAAAATGGTTCTATAACCCTTCTATCTACTCCATCACTACTTATGGCTCCATTTTTTCACTAAACAAGGGTACACCCTCTAGGGATTTTCCACCCATAGCTTTAAATTCTCTAAGGAATGGTTCTTCTTGCAAAACTGGATCAGGCTCTCACACTTCATTGTCTACTTCCACTGACTTCCCTTTACCTTCTGTCTCTTTCACTTTTTCACTAACCTCTTTAGTCTTGGCTTCAAATTCACCATGATTACTCTCCATCTCTACCAATATTTCCCTTATGAGTCTATTATCCTCTTCTTGGTCATCAACCTTCTTTTCAACTCTGTGTTGGTCACCATTCTTTACTCACCCACTGATTCACAATCAAACATACACTACTTAGCCCAAATATTTTTCTAGATATGATACCAATCTGATAGGGAGGATCCTACCCTAGAGTCTCTTATCTCTTCTTATGTCACCTTCTAGACCTTCAAGGGTTTAATTCTCAACCCCAACCTAGGAGAACACTCCTTGTTTACTTCTCCCAATCCCTAGGGCCTCTCTACCAAAGGTAAATACAAATCTTCCTTGAACCTACTAGGGTAAGTTCACTCAAATCCATTGTAAGAACTTTTCAGGCATATTTCAGGATTGTATTGGCTCTAATTCATCTTATTTCAATCCATCTTGAGGATCTTTTTCCATGGTTTAATCACCCTTATCAATCGAGTTCAAGAATCATTGGTTATAAGGGCTAGTAGCCCTATTTGCCCTAATTAGGTCCTTAAAGTTTAATAACTTTAAAATTTCTCAAAGGATCCCCCAAACTAATCACTTATCCTGACACCCTTTTAGAAAAATTACAAGATTTTTAGGGTTTGGGGTCACCAAGGTGTCTGTACAATACTTTAAAAAAAAAAAAAGGGTCAATCTCCTTAAAAATAGGGCTAGTTGCATTATCTTAAGGCATTTGTTGATGAAATAGATTCATCAACTCTTGACACTGGTTCTGGGGATTCTTTAACACCCTCATAACACCCTCCAATCACTCAATTCCTCAATCCAATCCAATCCTACCTTCAATCACTAACTGTCACCAAATTGCTCCTAGTCAGGTACACACTGTCTCTCTTATGGAAAGCTCCCAAAATTAGAAAATGACATCTCCTAAAACTGTACAAGAAGGAAAAGAATTTACAATGGTTCCACTTTACATCCTCTATGGGCCATCGAGATCCCATGGTGGGAAGTAATCGTGGAACCATATTTACACAGATAAACCCTTACACTAACAATGAACAGTCTAGGAAGGAATTTATTTTATTCAAGCATACAAAAATATAAAAGAACACAAAATAACAAGTTTCAGAGTAAGGAAACAATAATATGTAACTATTCTACACATTAAAATTAGTTATTCAATCCGTGTTCAAGGTTTTCTAACTTAATCTTGCAAAATTGTACACAAAATAGTAAACTGTCGCCAACTCCTTGGGAAATGAACCAAAATTTGTCCAACCTCTATAAAATCGTTTGAAACTCATTATATATGTCCCCTAGACTCATAATAACCAACTAAGATGATCCATAACTTCCATTAAAGATATTTTTCATTTTTTGTTCAAATGTTGTCGAGCAACATTTGAAACTTGTAAAAGTTGCTCAAGCAACCTTTTACAACTTTTACATTTTTTACAACTTCACAGCCTTGACCAAATTAATGGGTGCCAAAATGATTCTAACCTCTCCCTAGACCTAATTACACTTCAAATAGGTCCATCTAAGCACTCTTGGTTCCATTTCCACATATTGCCCTATTTTGGCTTCCATAACATAAATGGGGTCTCTTGGACCAATTTGACCACAACAAAAACACCACACTTAAAAAAAAAACCCACCATCAACCTAACACAACCTTATTTATACAAATGACCCTAAATAGGTATTTCACATCAAAATTTGAGGGTTACCCATGTGTGCTGAAAATGTGACACACTTCTATGAGTCATTATATTCAAGATTGCTTAAGAATGAGGTCTCAAATGGCGACTCATAGCTCCCTATTCATGGAGTGCAAGGGTTTGTAATGGAGGCCCTTAGTTTAGACCTAGTTATGCCCATGCAAGTACACCATGAAATGAGATATTCAAAGAGGAAAAACAAGAATTCTAGTCTCCATGATCACTAAATATGCATTGCAAATGAGAATGAAAGCTATTCTATATGATAACAATGCATGGAAGGAAACTAATCTATATAATAACAATGCATGAAAGGAAATATGCAAGCTTAATCTATGAAAGGAAATATGAATCTAAATTAACATGAATCTACTCTAAATGGATTGCCATGGATGCATGAAAGAAGAAGACAAGAAGAAGTTGCATGGTTCAAGATCAAATGCTCAAACTCTCCTTCAAAATCGCTCTCCAAACTTGCAACATAACAATAGCATAAAAGTGTATCTTTTTAATGAGAAGGAGAGGTTTCCTTTTAAAGAGCAATGGACGGTAAAGATTAAGAGGTAAAAAAAATGAGCAATGGTGGAGATTAAATCTTGGTTGATCCATGTGCTCATATCTTCAAAAGGCAAAATCAAAGGCTATGATTAAGAGACAAAAAACCCTCCACTTAGGAATATGTGTGAAGGAAAAGGAGTTGTATTTATTTTTTATTTAATTTATTTCCTTTTTCAACACAAAGATGGATTTAAGTGGGGGTTTTATTTATTTAATTAAAAGATAGATTTTCTTTTAATTAAATAAGATTATTTTATTTAATTAAAAAGAGAGATTTTAATTAAATAAGATAATATTATTTAATTAAGAGAGATTTTAATGAAATAAGATAAGATTATTTAATCAAAAGAGATTTTAATTAAATAAGATTATTTTATTTAATAAAAAGGGATTGTTTTCTTTTAATTAAATAAGATTATTGATGAAATGATCAAACCTTAGGAAATATTGAAATAATTGAATTAATTATGATTTGATCAAGGAAATTGATTTGAATTGAAAATGTTGTAAAACATTGATTCAGGAATTTGATAAATTGATTTTGTCATTTGATAAATTGAAGAACAGGGGCCCATAGTCTAGGCGAACATTTTAGGGTGCATACATTTGCCCCTCTTTTACTAATGTGTGATCTTTATGAGAAGACATGTAGTCAAAGAATGCAGTTGAAGTGTGAGATCGATTTGGGATCACAAAACAACCCAGACATGTGATCGACGGACGGGAACAAATCAAGACAAAGATAAGCTGTTTGAAAAAGACAAGGTCAACACCCCTATAAATAGGTACTTGACATGTCCAAGATAAGAATATCAAGCAAGGTTGTCCCAAGCGAAGCAATTGATAGGATTGATAAAGCTGGATCAAGGATTGAAGTTTGATAGGTACTGCCCCCTCGTGATCGAAATCGAAATGAGATAGAGGAGAAACAACAAATTGATAAATTTGATCAAATCAAACTAAAGATAAGGTTCTTGATGTAAGATGAAAGATATAAGGATCAAAGAACCAAGCTAGATCATCAAGCACGAAAGATTATGCCCCAAGGTTGAATTAGAAGAAAAGAAGGTGGGGTGAAAGAAAATGGAAGATAGAAGTTTGGAAGAGGTGGAAAGAAATGGAGATAAGAAAGAGAATTTGCCTTAAGAAAGAGAATGCCCCAAAATCAATCAACTGTTTAAGATAGAAAATTTTGATTGAGATCACGAAAGAAGATAAGGAAATGAAGATCAAAACATGACCATAGTTAATTAAAAGTCCACAAGAAAGATGAAGGAAAACCCTCTCAAACTCATAATGTAGCCTAAAAATGCAAATAAACATGAAGTCTAACAATGCAAGCTACATGAAAATGAAAAGGTGTACTTGCAATAGAGCAACTGTAACACAAGACTTTGTGTTCATCATTCATTAAAGAATGTTAATGAACTTATTTTCATCATTGGGCCATTATTAGTGGACATCAGAGAATCACACAATCATCACTAGTCACAAGCGCAACTATGAGGATATGAATGTGATTTATATCGGATTGGAATGTTGAAAGATTCTAACATAAGCATCAAAGACATAAAGGTCAAGATGACTTTGTTGTTAGCTTACCCAATTTAATGTAGCAAAACCACGCTCGCATCAAGGCATAGGTGCAAGGATGACCAGAAGAACTATTGTGCAAAAATAGTCAAGGATGAAGGCTCAAATCTCCTAAGAGTTTCAAGACCACACCCACAAGCAGAAAGCAAATAAAAACATGCCCCATGCCCCAACTCCTCTATCTATGCATCCTAGAGAGACTTATTAGACAAGGACACTCAACGAAAATCAATAATAATCAACACACAAAGAAAAGATCATGAAATAGCTCAAGCATTTAGTGTTTTGTTTAAAAATTTAAGTGTGTTAACTGATACTGAGTTTCGAGGATAAGGATCAGATGCTTGCAAGCAGGTAAGATCACATGAAAAAACTGGGTAAGACTAAACTGATAAGTGTTGAAAAACACTCGATGTCAGGGGTTGTATTGAAAAATACAGTTGGGGTGGTGTTGAAAAACACCATTTGTGAGGTGTCCTAAAGACTAATGCATCCAAGAGACTAGAGCTAACACAATTATGCCCCCTAGACAAAGACAAAGACCAGTTCTAGACCAAGGAGACAAGGAAAAGGCATGATGGAGAGAGGCTAAGTGTCGATGACATGCATTAAGAAATAGGGGTGCAAAGGCCTCAAGTAGCGCCCTTTTCCAAGTTTTCCCCACTTAGATTTTATTACAATTTATTGCTACCAAGGTGTCTATTTCCAAGTTTTCACCAAGGCACTTTTTCTATTTTTTTGAATTTTTATTTTTTTATTTTTTTTTGGAATATATTTTTTTTTTGAAGATACATCAAAGCACCTATTGCTAGGTTTTCACTAAGATGATCATTTTTTTAGGACATTTTCTGATTTTTATAATTTTTGACAATATATCATTTTTTGGTTTTTTTTAGGATCAATAAGTATGTACAAAAGGTGCCCCCAGACAGAATGGACATCATGGATAGAACTTCTTTAGGTGCAAGACATTGATAGGATCAGGGAGCTACTCTCCCTTTGCTGTAGACAGTAAATAAGCACCTAACCCAAAAGCTATTGTGATAATGTAAGGTCCAAGCCGATTAGGTTCAAATTTGCCCTTTTGATCTCTATGCTATTGATTCTTAGGATTTTCACGTAGGACAAGATCTCCCACTTAGAATTATCTAGGGAGAACCTTTTTGTTGAAGGCTTTGGACATGCACTTTTGATAAACCCTCATATGGTTAAATGATGCTTGATGTTTTTCATCTAGAAGTTATAACTCTTGAAGTCTCATGGTGCAGTAGTCTTCATCTGTAACTAGACCTTTGAGGGAAACTCTAAGTGAAGGAATATCAACCTCTAAAGGTAACACTGCTTCAACGCCATATGCAAGGGCAAAAGGAGTAGCCCCAGTAGGAGTACAAATACTCGTTCTATAGGCCCACAAAGCCAGATTTATCTGTAAGTGCCAATCTCTACCATTCTTATAGACTATTGTATGTAAGATTTTAAGAATGGTTTTGTTTGATGCCTCTGCTTGACCATTTCCTTACGGGAAGTAAATAGAGGACCAATGTTGTTTAATCTTGAATTTCTTGCAGAGTTTTTTAAGGTCCTTATTTTTGAACTGGCCTCCATTGTTAGTGATAATCTCAAAAGGAACTCCATATCGACAGATGATATGGTTCAGAATGAATAGAGAGACTGTCTTGCCCGAGGTAATAGAAAGTGGGAAAACTTTTACCCATTTAGTAAAGTAATCAGTAGCAGTGATAATAAACTTGTGTCCACTTGATGAGTTGGGATGAATCTTCCCAACAAGATCAAAGGCCCAACACTAAAATGGCCAATGAGATATAAAAGGAATGAGCTCCCTTCCTAGAGCATGTATCAGGTTACCATTTTTTTTGACACTTTTTACATGACTTTGCAAAAGCTACTAGGTCAATCTGCATCGTAGGCCAATAGTACCCCACCCTAAGTAGCCTTTAGGCCATTGAAAGACCATTGGAATGTCCCCTATAGATGCCCTCATGGATGTCAACTAATGCTTGGTCAGATTCTTCCTTTTCTAAGTATCTAAGAAGTGTTCCATCTAGACCCCTACTATACAAATCACTAGAGATAAGGGAATGGTAAGAGGCATTTCAAGTAAGATATTTGTGTTTAGATTAGTTAAAGGTTTCAGGAATAACATCATCATGAAGGTATGAGTAAATGACACCATAACAGGATGAATGATGACCAACAAGGGTACAAATAATATGGCTTTCTTGGGAATCATAGATAGGTTGATGTAGCTCTTCCACCAGGCATTCAAATCTAGATTCATGCTGCTCTAACTGAAGGAGTGAAGCAAGTGTAGCTATAGCATCAACTACTTTGTTTTCTACTCTAGGGATTTGCTCAAATGTGACAAATGTGAAGTATCTTTTCAAGGAATCAACCATTTTCTTGTAAGGTACTGACTTCTCATTTTTTTTCTTGATATTCATCATTAACTTGGTTGATTATCAGCTGCGAATCCCCATAGATGTGTAACTTCATGATTCTCCATTCTATGGCCATCTTAAGTCCATTTGTTAAAGCTTCATACTCAACAATGTTGTTTGTACATGGGAACCATAACTTGTAAGACTTAGGAATCGTGTACCCATGAGGAGAAACAAACAATATTTTCAATATTTTCACTAAAGATCTGTCTTGAAATTAGCTAGAGAGATGATCAATTACCTCATCCTTAGGCACCTCAAAGAGGTTTTCACCCTTGGATACATCATTTCTTTTTACTTTTTTCGGTTTTGACACCACCACACAGTGGTTTTCGCCATCAGATGTCCTATTCATTTAATTTTCTTTTATTTTTATCTTGTGACTAAGGTACTTTATGTCTAACTCTATCATGCTGGTAGTCAGTTCACTGGTAGAAGAGACTATGGGTTCAAGGGCATTTAGGTAAGAAGCTATCTCATAATCATTTTGAAATGTTAAGATCTCAGGTTCTTGATAGCGTTGGGACCAATCAATGAGGTCAGGATGAACAAGAGGTAAGTCAATGACTGGTTCAAGGTTATAAATGTGAATGATATTATCGCTAGTGACCGAAGAGTAAGAGTCTATCCAGTATCCTTCTAAGTTACCCAAATCAAGATTTGTCCTAACAAGCAAAGAATCATCCACTAAGGCAACACATGGGTTCAAATCCTCTAATCCTACACATGACTCATCTACTACCTTAGGTTGAGAACTATAAGTGTGGATGACATCAACATCCATGTCAACTATGGAAGGCTTTGAGAAGGAGTCCCATTGATACTCATATGAACTTGTGTCTGAACTGCAACTAGGATGTTTACACCATGAAGGTTTGGGACCTCTTGACGTGGAAGGTCTAGCATCATCAAGAGTAGAACCTTCTCTTTTCATTAAATTAACAAGATTATTTCATTGACATTCTCTGAAAGGATCTTCTACATCTGATTCTTGTTCTAAAGTTGCAACCGACTCATGAGTAACTAGGATATTTGAATCTCCCCAAAGGAGTTTAGTGGAAGGGACCCAATCTTCACACATGTCTTGTTGATTTCTCAAACTAGGTATGTATTATGGTTCATCTTCACTATTTGACTTATCAAGGATAAGAGTAGTGTACTTGTTGTTATTCACAAAGCCTAGGTTAACCAAATTCTTAGAATTGCATCCAAAAAGAGCATGATTAAGAGGTTTGGCTCTAGCATCCAATCTGTGATTAAGAGAGCCATGTCCAAGATAGCCCATTTGTCTGACAAAAGTATACCCTCGTCTGTAAGCCTTAGGAGAGGGAGAGAAGTTCTCATTGTGCATATATTTATCTTCTCTATAGATCCAGCCTCTAACAAATGTCTCTTCTTTCTCATCTTGAATAGGCATCGAGGACTCTACAAACGTGTCAAACAAAGTCATAGCTGAAGAGGAAGGTCTCTTTTTTGGTGAAGGCTTGCCATAAGATAGAGGTGAAAGTTGTAATTTTGTGAGGGAGTTGAGCTGATACCCCCGATGCCAAGGTCTACTAACTTAAGCTTGTCTTTACATTCATCTAAGGTTGCGTCAAAGTCTTCTGCTTCTCTATTGAGGGGAACATGAGTTCCTATTGAAATTGAGTTAACAGATAAAGTGTTATCCCCAGGTATACAAATCTCTATTCCATTATAAGGGAACTTAACACACTGATTATAGGTAGATGGAACCACTTGCATATCATGAATCCATGGTCTACCAAGTAAGATATTATACGTAAGGGGGCCAGCATAAGCTATTTGAAATAAAATGTCTTTTTCAATAGGACCCATCCTAACAGGAAGGACGAACAACCCCTTGGAACTTCTTTCTGCCTCATCATAGGCTTTGTCATTTTCCTGGTATCTATGACTTTTTCTAAATAACCCAACTCTTTCAAAGGACTAAAGGAACAAATATTAAGCCCAACACCCCCATCTATCAACACGCGCCTAACATGGGTTATGTGGATCATGACCTCAATATGAAGAGAAAGATTATGTGGGTGGATCAAATTTTTATCATCATCCTCCAAAAAGGTAAGGTAATGAGGGCTAGCAATGTGGTTAACCATGTTCTAGAATTGATCGACATCTAAGTTGTTGGGGATGTTTTCCATGTGCAAGGAATCCTTAAGGACTTGCTTGTGTTATGGTTTTGAGGTGACATTCTTGGATGCCACTTGCTTAGGTTTACTTGATTGACTCGAATTGGGTCCTCTAATGACAATGAGATCTTGACTTCATGTGATAGCATTGAGGGCTTTCGATGACACTCTAGAGTTGGGACCCCTTAGCACCACGATGGGTTATTCATTGAATATAGGAGGAGAGTCTACATCTAGATCATAACCATAGGGATCTTTACCCCTCATCATATTGACATTTTCTTCTACAAATTCAAGCATGTTGATAGTATTCTCTGCATCTGTGTAAGTCTAATTGATCTTTTCTTTGCCATTCTTAGCTTTAGAGGTCTCTCCCTTCTCATATTTGGGAAAAGGTTCTTTGAATGCCTTATGATCGGCATTGGTGTTCAATCCATCTATCTCAAGTTTTCCATTCTTTATGAGATCTTGAATAATATGCTTGAGTTTCCAGTGGTTTTCGATGTCATGTCCAATACCATTGTGAAACTTGCAAAAGGCTTTCGCATCCTACCAATGTGGTTTAACATCAGGTATATAATGTTTTGCAGGATCTTGAGGATGTGCAAGGTTATTGGCAATGAGAATTTTCAAGACATCCTCATATGAGTCACTAGGGTTTGAAAATTGACATATTTCTTTCTTAGGTCTATCTTGGTATCTCAACTTTCTCTCTTGTTGATTAGATGTATTGAGCCTCATGGCTTGAACAACACTAGACAAGTGGAGTACAGTTTGATCTCTGGGTTGGGAGGAGTCCACAACTCCATCATCGACCACTTGCTTGTTCCTATTCTAGTGTGAGTTCTTCCCTTTATCCTTGTTAGAGTTGTTATTTTTACTAGTGTTGTTGTTGTTGTTTCCATGTTTTGTCAAAACTCCTTGTTCTTTCAAAACATCCTCAATCCTACATGTGGTTTCAACCATGGTGTCAAAGGAATCAAAAACCATCTTCCTGACTTCATACCAAATTTTAGGAACCAAGTTGCTAACAAGGATGTCAATCTTTTCATTTTCAGGAATGGTTGTAGAGTAGCGAGAGCATTGTTGTCTCCACCTTTGCAAGAAAGTGACAAAGGATTCCCCTTGATTTTTCTTTAAGTTGCATAAGTACAACATGGTGATTGATCTTGAAAGGTTGTATGCAAAGTGTTGAACAAATCCATGGACAAGCTCTTTGAAAGTCTTGATGGGAGGAGTTATGTTGGTGAACCATTCCATTTCTCAACCTTTAAGACTCCTTGGGAACAACCTCATGAGGTATGAGTGATCTTGATGGAACTCAAAACTTGTGGTATAAAATATAGGGAAGTCTTTCATGTTAACACTTTTGTCAAAAGGATTAGGACAAATTAAATCAAGTGAGAATGAATTCTTGGGTGCTAACATCTTTTCCATCATGCTCTTAAGTTGTTTGATCTTCTCTTCTTGAGATGGACCTTGTTTCTTAATCTGTTTGTCCACATCAAAGTTGTAGGGGACTCTAGCACCCTTGTTGATTAAACTCTCTCGGAACTTGTCTTTTTTTTTTTCTCTAAATACTTGTCCACATATTACTGGAAGAGTGGTTCTTGTTGTATCTTCATGAAGTCTTGGGAGGTGAGATCAAAACTCGAGTTACTACCCCCATATTGTGAATCATGATGAGCATGTTGTGAAGGTTTTTTTGAGTTCCTAGAAGGTGTTCATCTCCTATAATGGTCATGTCTTGAAGCCTGTCTTCCTCTAGGGCTAGGAGATCATGATGGCATCCTTGAATGTCTTCCACTTTTTGGAGTCTTAGGAGGAGTGGATGGAGGAGATTTATTTCCACCACTAACGCTCATGTTATTAAATTGGTCATTGAGTTGTTGACCCAAGAGTCTATATTGTTCCTCCTGGAGGGATTTCTTTTCTATTTCCAACAAGGTTTTTCTCTCCAACTCTAGGAGTCTAAATTGCTCTTCCTTTTTAGCTTGTTCATCTAGGAAGGCTTTCTTTTCATGCTCAATTCTCTTAAGTCTTTCACTCGTGTATCTTGAAGATGTTTTGAGTGGTGAACTTGGTCTTGAATGTCGAAACAAATTATTGGTGTACGCTGCATTTACATGAGTGTCATAAAGTTCATTATCTTGGTTTTCATGTTGTGATTGTTCATCTTGATAGGCTTTCCTCTTACCTCTCTCAGCCCTTTGGTGTGCATCTAGATATCTAGCTGAGATGAGGGGTGAAGCTAGTCGACTGTCACAAGAGGAACCGCCAAATGAAATGGTATCTCTATGTTTTGCAAATATGTCATCAAGGCATTTATCCATGTCTTCCCTCTCTCATTGAGTCATTGTGTAACTCATATCCATATCCAAGTGAGAAGATGCTAAGGGTGTACCCAACTCACTAAGGTGACTTCTGGAATAAAACCAAAATTCTGAGTTGTTCCTAGGTGATTGATCGAATATAGGTTTCTTTCCCTTACAGTTTTGACAAGTTTGAACTAAGGGTAATTGGTTAAAGACTACTTGAGGTTGTTTTCCTTGATCTAATTGATATCTTTTTGTAACTGGCATAAAAGAAAAGGTACTAGTTGATAGGATGACCCTAAGAAATGTTGGTACCAAACTAGGATAGTAAAGGCATCCACTTGTCCAAAAGAGAGATGATAAGATATAATTTTGCAAAAGGTGTAAACCAACACTGCCATAGAGGTGCCCAATGAATGGGTGAATACCCTAACACATATAGATCAAGAGGATGATTTACCCAAGTTATATTGATTGGAATTGAATTTGTATGAAAGTGAATGGACAAGAGATTACCAAAACTCTCCAAGTGTGTTATCAAAGAATCTAAAGGTTTATCTTCTCAACAAGGATGATTTCTAGCTCACCAACTCCAAGCAAGGTCACTTGTGAAATCAAAGACTACTAGTTCAAGAGGTTAAAATTCAAGAATCCAAAGTGTAAACAAGCTTCTAATAGTGGGGCAAGTGACCTAATCTAATCTGGATCAACCAAGGAAGACTAAAAATGATAGGATAGTAAATTATGTAAGTTGATAGTTTTGGCACTTAAGAATACAGATTTGTTGATCATTTTGATGTTTGTCTTGATGTTTGGTGTATGTTTTGATGTTTCACTCATGAAAG
The DNA here is from genome assembly GCA_018584345.1 of Thuja plicata. Classification (NCBI taxonomy): domain Eukaryota; kingdom Viridiplantae; phylum Streptophyta; class Pinopsida; order Cupressales; family Cupressaceae; genus Thuja; species Thuja plicata. The sequence goes on along the minus strand of MU223175.1, from coordinate 1,373,944 downwards.
ACACATCAAGCAGATTATTTTTTGTAAATAGAACAATCACTCCACAACCTAGGTAAGTCAGGTCAATATCTGTTGAATTCCCACTTGAATTGAAGTTCAGCCATGTCTACTCATAGCAGACAACTTAGAATTTGCAGGCATGGGCTCCTCGTTATAGTGCACTCACTTCTTAGGCACACCAAGCTTTGAATCCCAAGGGAATCACTTCCCAATGGATCATTGTCTCTACTAAGAGCTATGAAAATGTGGGACGTCTTAGTCAGTCTCTGACCTTCTGCACCAATAGATAAAGGGTTTTTGGTCACTAAAACAAAGTTTGTAGTTAAGGCATACATTCAGGTGGTTGTGATCAAGTCATTTTCCTAATTAAGGGGGCTCTCCAAATCCTTTCAAAGAAAGGTTTTCACCTTAACAATGTAGGGACTTTAACGCACCACTAGGGTACTAGAGGAGATTTTGGTTGCCACAATGAATTCACACCTATCCACTGTGAGACTAATCACAATGGCATTTTTTATATACTGGTTTGGAAGGGCTTGGCTTTAGCCTATTACCGGTTGGGAAATCCACTCTCACTGGCTCTATTAAAGCACTTGGGAGATATCCACACTAAAAGAATTAATTAGTTTCTCTTGCACCCAAGATCCACAAAGGCAAGGGGAGAGGATACATTCATATAATTATTAAGATTACAATATTAAAGACACTTCAAACACATAAGAAAATGACAACAATGCTTCTAGATTTTTTATAATCCCAAAAGGGCGAGAGCATAGTTTTCTAACATCATTGTCATTTCTAAAATATCAAAATAGAAGTTCATTTTAGAAGTCTTGCATGTGGGTTCCTATTATAATAAAACAAAATGAAATGCAAGCACAAAGTTTACCATGTTATCGATCAAGGAAACCTGCAAGATGATTCATTAGTAGTCTTTATTTGAGTCTTCTTTTTAATGTCCTACAAACCACATGTTAAGCTGTTTCAGAAATAAAAATCAGAAAAACACTGCAAACAACAAACAACAAACAAGATATGCAATGTATACTCAAATTATGAAAAACCTAGGGTTAGATCTGAAAATCAATTGTTAGGAGCAATAATAACCAGCAAATAATCTAAATGACAACTCATATCATACATTGAACCATGTGAAAAATAAGTGCAAGCTAATCATTAAATGCCCTTTTTTAATTTTGATTTTTTGACCTAGTCAACAAGATTGGACCTATATGACATGAATTTGGA
>MU223175.1:1352960-1372646 GCA_018584345.1 Thuja plicata | reverse complement strand
TTTTCATTTGTTCCCTAGGGAGCCATTTTCCCAAAATAGACTAGTTTTCATAAATCGACCAAATGAGCTATGATATTGCATCCAAATTTAAAACACAAAGAATGGACCCCCTATAGAATTTAAATACCTTTCTAAAAGTGTTAAAATTTCTAAAAAATATGCTGATTTCTACCAAAAATTAATTTTTTATGAAAAATAAAGAAAAAATTATAAAAAATTCATAATACCTTGGAAAATTCTGAATGTTTTACTGAAGCTTCTCTGATATGTCGGAAACTTGCAAAATAAATTTTAGACTGAAAATCCAAGCCGTTTGGGAGATATGATCAAATCTTTGAAAATCTAGGGTTTTCATCTCTAAGCAAATTTGCACAAGGGGGTTAGCTCCAAAAATAATCAAACCCAACATGTAAAGGTGGGTTGCCCCATGGTGGGTGCCACAAATGTGTGCTGCAAATGTGACACACTTCTATGAGTCATTATATTCAAGATTTATCAAGAATGAGGTCTCACATGGTGACTCATAGCTCCTTATTCATGGAGTGTAAGGGTTTGTACTGGAGGCCCTCAGTTTAGACCTATTGACGGGACTTTGTGACCGGGTCCACCAATAGATGTAAGTTGTCACCGGGTACCTGGGTATCGGCCAACTTCACCTATAAAGGTTGTTTGGAGAAATGAGATTCTCCAGGCCTTCAAGCACCTGAGAGTCAGGTCTCAACAGTACAGGGCTCAGTTGGGAGTGTGACTGTTTTGTTTGGGGGGATAGTTGGTTACCTTGGCTCATCTTCTCCAGGGATTTAATTAGGTCAGGTTTCCTGCAAGCACTCATCAAATTTACCAAAATAAAATTCAAAAGATACACTAGGGTTAGAAATATTCCATCTACTTATAGTTTATGCCAAACATTCAAAACATCCACCATGCTCTAACATGCTACATTAAATACTGAATAAACATAGAACCAACAGTTCATACTTATCCAATAGCGAGGGAAAAGAAGGTCATTAATGTACTTAAAACATTAGACCAAGGGACATAAGGAACATACAACACAAAAAGAGCGTTAATCCAGAGACCAGAATGCCAATAACATCATTAAGAGAATCCTTCCTTCTTCATTAACATGTTTCCAGCCAGCACTGGTGCATACAATAATGGCGGCTCCAAGGGAGCGTCTAACTACTGAGAGCTTCTAACAACTAAGGAGCATTGAGATCTGCAACTAATAACTGAAAAACTAAAAATGCTATAGCTATGGACTGTAAAATCATCAATTTTTCCAACCCTTGGAATGGGGTTAGTACTTATTATTTATACACCTCTTGCCCTAAAACTAACCTAACTCATACTTACACTTCAACCAATATAATATAATTTTTGGTGGCCGATACTACCTGCACCACGCTACAAAAGACCTCGAGATAGAGAAGGTTTGACATGTTAGAAGAATGAGACAAGAAAGGAGAAGTGGAAGAATTAGCCTCAGGAAGAGAGCCAGAGGAAGAAACAAAGAAATATGATCCCCCGAGGATCGAGGCTACATGCTTCATCAATGGATGAGTGACTCACTGTCTCTGATGTGCCAGGTGTTTAATGTTGGGGTGGTGCCTTGGGAAGACCACTCGTCAGAGCCAACCTGTCGAGCCAACATGCCTTACTGGAGTCACCCACCTTCTAACATCCTTATTAAGTGCTTTGAAAGTGACTGGTTGACTTTAGGAACCGGGACACTGGTCACCTATAGAATACAAAACTATTGGATCTGGAACTCTGAGATCCAAAAGCTTGCATTCCCAAAGAATGAATAAATACAAAATACACCTTCTAGTGATCATCTCAGGAACCTAAAGAATTTTATTGTTCCTTAGTATCATTGAAGGTTTCTAAGAGTTAGGTGATTCCATCCTTGTTAATATCCTTGAGGCCAACTTGGTGGTATTTGGCCACCTCCACCTGCTCGCCCAGATCTAGAACATTTGCTTTAAATTTTTGCGGCCATATTTGTTGCGTCGTGACCTTGGAGCACCATGTGAGTTATCCATGTCATTTTTTCTCCATCTACTCCCTCCGGGGATCTATACCAAGATTCCATTATCTCGTCAAATTTTTCAACGACGTATTCCTCCAGAGTACATGTTTTAGTACTAAAAAGATCAACTCCGGAGACCTTTGAAATGAATGACTTATATAAATAAAAAGAATATTGAACCTCTTGAACTTTTTCATGTAGGGCCCCTACCACTTGCTTGATTACCTCCATTGTGAGGTCAAGTCTAGAGTGCTGGGTCTAGACAAAGTCAAAAGACTCATCTCCCAAAATTTTGGCCTCGGAGACAACTTCTTCTCCGATACCAATGAGCTCTGCCAACTCAGCCTTCCATGCTTCATAATTTTCAATGCCTCCTTCCCATATGGAGACAATAGTTTTGGCTTGGTGTAGGGTATTGCTGGCCGCATATAAGTCCAGGAGTGTGGACACTAAGAAATGCTAGATGTTTCCCACCTGTTTGGTAACCCATTCATCAACTGCCTAGGCCTTTCTCTTCATAGCCCATAGTAAATCTATGTCACCCTAAGGGAGTGGTGCCCTAGATGTGGAGACTTCTAGGGAAATGGTAGTAATGGGATGCACAAGCTCTGTCAGTAGCCCCATGAGGTTTGTATTCTTTTGATTTTTTGCCCTGAATTTCTGAACCTCCTTTTCATAGCTGGCTTCTTCCACCTTGGCCGCTTCTTTTAACAGGTCCAATTCACCCTGTTTCCCTCTCTTCCCTAGAGATATTTTGGTGATGGCATATTTATCAGCCTTTGCTATTGCTTCGTCTGCATCTAGGAAAGGTGTTGTGATCACTGCAACAGTATCTCCGCTTGGCCCAATCCGAAGAGTATGGACTGTCTAGGCTTTCTTGGCCTTGGGAGGATTCTACATCTGTGCCATCATCTCCACCAAGGAGAGATGGGCCTTGGGTGTTACTAGGGCCTTCCTCTTCCGGGACTCCACCAACCACTATGGTGGTAGGGGTGGCCTTGCAGCCAAAATTTGTTTCTGTAGTTCCCCTCTGGGGTTTTGTTGTGTCTCCCTGGTATTCTGAGATGTTTCAGACTCCTTTCCTGCATTTGTGGGCTCACCAACAATATTTATCTCAGTAGTACTTGTATCATTTTCCCCAGTGTCTGCACCCTTAGCATCATTTGGGTCAACGCCTATTTCTCCAGGGTTCTGTTCCCCACCTTGCTGCTATTCTTCATTAGCCTCTTCTGTTGGAATATTTTCTCCTGTTGGTGAATTTTCTAGAGGTGGTGGAGGTAGTGGGCCAAGATTCAGCATTTGGGCCGCTGTGATATCCTCACAAAATGTTACCCTTGGAGGTAGCATTTGGAGCATGGCGGTTGGGGTTACAGTTGGTCCCATGGGTATGGTTTCCCCAACTGATGCCATTTTCTCATCCTATGTTTGCCTACTCTCCATCATCCCTATAATTTGTATCTCTAGGATGTCAAATATGTCTACCTATTATTGTTCTATTTCTTCTTCTAACTGGGCTTCTTGCTCTTGGGCAGCTTCTTATTCCAGGACTTCTTCTTCCTATGTGGCGATCTCTTTCATCAACTTTGTGATATCTCCCGACAGATTTCCAAATTCATCTATCCCAAATACATCATCAAATTCATGTGGAGGGGAGGTCTCCAGGATATTCTTAGGTCTTGTGTCTAGCTCCGGGGAGTCGAAAGAAACAATTTGTATTTCTTGGATGATTGGCATCCCAAGTTCTGGCTCCACCTTTGGGTGAGGGTTAGTCTTCTTTTTCTTTCTCCTAGTTACCAAAGGGGGCCCTACATCTATCATAGCTACCTGCTCCTCCTCCACCTCAGTCCCTATTGCTCAGACCATCAATGCTACTAGTGAAGGGGAAGAGGGAGGACTGACAGGTCTGGTCATGCGTATCGGGGTGGCTAGCCGAGTGATTCATTTTTCTTTCATCTGCTGAGTGGCTACCAGTGTCTCTTGCATTTGTTCCATTGTGGGGGTCGCAAATGGGGTTTGCAATGGGGTCCCCATTATCCTTTTTCCTCTATCCTCCCCTTGCGAGGAGGTCCCAGCCCTAGAAGTTGAGCCCAACACAAACATGCCAACTTTATGTGTGCTTCTTGGACATGCCTTCTTGAAATATGCGTGGTTGTGTTCGATAACATCATGGGTAAGATCCTCAATTGTTGGCCCTTCTTGGGCATTCTAGTCTACTAGAGGGAGAGCCATTTTTTCTACCCCCTTTTCTTTATATTATGGGTTCACAGTTGACCCGGTGTCTGAGAAGTCATCCAAGAACTTTTGAAGCTTCAGCCTCTCCATCATCTCCATTGTCATCCAAACAAAGTGCTAGATCTGGAATTCAAATTCTTCTTGGAAATGTTCTCAAAAATCCTCCATGTGAAATGCATGGGGCTCTGATACTTGGGGAAGTGTCGTTGCTATTTTGCCTAGCAGATCAAAGTTCTTCCGTGCCAGATAGAATTCTGTTAAGCCCAAACTTTTAAGCTCGTTGTCCACCTCCTTAGCCATGGCCAGACTACAAGAATAGTTCCCACATGTGTTTGGGAATGGAATATTTGTTACCTTCTTCACTCTGAAGAGGGCATGTAGATCCAAGATCTGCTAGCAGTATTCCAAAAGAATTATTTTGTTCCCATAATGCTTGGGTAATAAATAGGATTTCCCAGAGAAGCCGGTAACTCAAATATAGGCGTGCTGCTAAAAATGAATGTAATAATTGCCATAAATTCTAACCAAATCTATTGCCTCCTTAGAGAGGCAGTATTCGGCCTCCCAGGCAGGTGTGAGGAGGTTGTGAGGAGGTTGTAGTAAATGAAGGAATCATTTACTCAACAGAAAGTGAGGAAACTAGCTTCCCATTGGACTTGTGGGAAATAATCCCAGGGAGTATTCTGCCCCGAGCTGACCCTAAGTACACCTGCTATGAGTAGCCCATTTGTGATGGGGTGTTGTTGTGCCAGAGTCTAGAGAACATAGGACGTCATGTAAAATTTAGAGGTCCGGGTGACCTAGAGGAACTAGGAGTCCACATGATTTGAGATGATGGTGGCCCAATCAAAATATTGTTGACCGGAGGAGATGCCCAACAAGAAGTAGTACATCCATGATGAGAATTCCTAGGCATGGGGTTATTTGAAGACCCTACATAATGCAATAATCCCCATTTTTATACTTTCTTTGAATTCAGTCCGGGGGATTTCTAACTTCATCTTCTTGAAGTCCCTCCTTGGAACCTTAAGCCAATTGTTGTTTAGATACTACCAGGCCATGAGTTCCAGTTCTAGAAATTATCCCAAGGCCAAGGACTTGGTGATGATGGCTGCTCCGTCAAACTGGGGAATCCCTAGACCTGCCTAAAAAGTTACGGCATCTAAAGAAACCATGGGGGTTGGATATCTAGTCAGGATCGAGGCAGCGAGCATGACGTCTTAGACAAATGAATTGTAGTGTGCAGCTAGAGTAAGATTAAGTTTCAGGGCTTGCATGGAGTAGGGGAAGCAAGCAGCTTTGAGAATCCTAGAATTACCGATATTAATGGCCAATGGGTCTCCGACCGTTCATTAGATATACATGATTTTTACCAGGGCCTGCATTTCTGCCCACGTTCCAACACCGGTGTCAGTAATCAATTGAACCTTGGAATCAATCTCTGATCCCGTGATAGTGTCTCCCTTCAAGTACTTCATGGTTAGTGGGAGCTTTTTTAGGGCCCTCTCGATCTTAGTCTTGATGGCTGCCCTGGTGACTGCCGCAGTGGGGAGATCTGGACTCCCAGGTAGAGAAGATGCAGATGCCTCTAACATGATTAATGAGTTTGATGCTAGAAACCTGCAAAGAAAGATGAACATCATAATTTATACAAGACAAAACATTACTTTAGGATCTGGAGATCTTACTATCGCATCACATCTTCACTTGAAAAAGTTAGTTCATGTCGAATCCCGGGAAAGATATGCATATAATGAAGACTTAGGAATTTGACCACTATCCAAGTCCCCGAGGATTCCAGCATGTATGATGAAAGTGGGATAGGGGCCGAATGAGGAGATAGGACCCAGAGTTTGGAAAACCAACCACTGGGTGACATGGCCAAAAGATGAGCTGTACTAGGCTGACATGGATGTCACATGGTCATGCAGTAAATGGGAGTTATGGCAATAACACCGACAACTGTCTGAACATGTGCAAAGTGAAAGCCACTTGGCTAGACTTAAATGTGCACATGGAAAATTAATTTTCCATTAAGACTGCCTTGACAAAGGAGAGAGAAAATCACCATGGTTCAAACCAGCAAGGAGCCAAGTCTGAACCAGGTGGTATTCTACCGTGTGGGCGAGCTCATGAATTTAGAAAAACATGGACAAGGGTGTGGTGAGCTCAACACGATATCGGAAGGATATACACCAAAAATATAGTAAAATATAGAGGGTTGAGGGCCAAAACATATATACACAATTTACAGACATTTAAATAATATACAAAATAACTACAAAATGTTCAGCGCACAGGAAACCAACCCAAATTACAATTACACAGAGGGCAGAAAACCCTCTGCCAGTGCCAACCCACTAACGGGAGGTGACCAAAAACAAAACCAGAGACAAAAACCACAAACAAAACTATAAATAAACCAGAAACAAAAAGGAAACAAAACCCAAAAAAGCAAACAAGAACGGGAAAAATAGAAACCAAAGAGCGAAAGTGGAAGGCTTACCTGGAACATGAGAAATGTGGGAAGGATGAACACTAAAATATTGTGCAACAAGCTAACCTTCAAAACCACCCCGAGCATGCACTGTAAACCACTGGTAAATTCTCACTAAACACCGGGAGCAAAATCTTGTTCAATCACCTTAATTTTCCTTAATAGCTCTGAATGCTCTAAATGTTTGATTGCGGTAAATGTGAAAATGATAGGTAACTTCTATTTATACCCTTAGGGTAAAAATGTGTTGTGTTCCTTCCGAAAACCCTAGAACTTGCAAACTTCTAGACTCTGGGCCCGAGGATTCCATGCAACCATATCTTTTCATGAAAGAAGACATAATGGAAGACAATCCCCGAGTCTGAAATTCAGCTCTGGAAGAGACAAAAAAACTCTGGGACTAGGTCTCAGAGACACAAGAAGACACCAGCAAAAGAAAGACACCCTCACAGAAAAAAAGGCCTAGAGGGAAAACAAAGGAAAACATAAAACAAGGAAAGAGAAAAAAGAAAAAAAAAAAGGGGGGGGGGACCCAACATTTTTCCTAAAAAATGTAGGGATGGGTAGGCAGGGCATAAAAAATGGTGACTATCTGGGACAGATGCCTTCGTGCATTTGAGAACCTTAGAATCTCTGGTTAGCAAGACCAAAATAAATCTTTACATGGAGTATCATGCTTGCAAAGCGCAAGGTGTCTGAGAAAATCCAATCCATCAATGATTCAATCCTTGGTCTTTTGTCAGTTGTCAAGTGTGTGATTTGAAAGAAAACCAAGCTGATGACCTCCGGGACAAGAAGAGAAGAGGCACTAAGTAAGTCAAACCAAAATTTTCATATCTCTCATGTTTCCCCCAGATACCATAATTTCTCCATTCTTTAGTTCATTCTTTTCCTTTTCTTTTCTGGGTGGGAAGGCGGTACTTCTTTCACCATTAACCTTAAGCTTAGCTAATTTTAATGGCAGTACTTCTTTCACCTTTCCATCCACTTTAAATTGCAAAATAAGAGAGAAAATTTCAGACCCAGGATATTTTAATGATTTTCAGACTTGGTCAACAAACTAGTGCAGCCGATCTGCCCTCAGTGTGTCTGATTACTTGTTCTTTTGGTTTTGATTTAACAAATTTCTAGACTGTCAAGATGTGAATCAGATGAAGATTACCCATAAACTTTTACCATACTTTACAAAATAACTCTCGAGCATAGACCAATTCCACCATGCTAACAATAGATTCCAAATTTGTCAAAATGCAAAAGGTATAGTTCCAGAGACCAGATGTTATGCGAAGCATACCAGTATACAAAAGAGAGGACAAAACATTGGGAACCCCGGGAAAACAAAACAAAACAAAAAAATAAAAATAGAAAAGGAAGCGGTCCCGGAGGATGGTCGACAAACTATTTACAAGGACAAGGTACCCCAAATGGAGCATAGGGAAAGATATTTACAAGCGAGAACTTTATATAGAATACAACTTTGGACAATCTTATTGCATAACTTACTCAAAATAGTGCTTGAGAAATTGTCCATTGACAGGAAATGGGATGGCTTCTCCAGTCATGGTGTTGAGGTGATAAGTGTTTTCCCCGTAGATCTCAGATATCAAATATGGTCCAAGCCAGAGCCGCTAAAATTTAGTGTGCTTTCCCTTCTTTTCCTGGGCCTTGTCCCACAAGAGGACCAAGTCTAAAATCTAAAAGGCCTTGTATTGGGCTCTTCTATCAAACCATAATTTCACTATTTCTTGGTGATGTGCGAAATGTTCAAGGGCTGCGTCTCTTTGTTCTTCCATCCGCACTAGATTTAGGAGCCAAACCTCCACAATATTGTCCCAGTTTCTAAATTCCTACATGAACTATAAAACCATGATCTGTAAGTTAATGGGAAATAATGGATTCTGACCATAAACCAAATGGAATGGAGATATCCCTAGGGCTATCTTAATTTGGATACAATCTACCCAGAGAGCGAATCTCAGCTTTTGATGCCAGTCCCAGGGGTTCTGTTCTAACAGATGTTTGATCACTTCAAGTAGATTTTTATTGGTTGATTCAACAACACTATTCTCCTGTGGGTAATAGTTGCTGGAAAACTTCAGAGTGATCTTCCTGTCGTAGGTCCATTCAAGTAATTGTTCCAAAGAAAATATTGGACCATTATCACATACTATAGCAAAGGGCATTCCAAATCTCGTGACGATGTTTTCTTCCAAGAATTTTATAACTACGTTTGTTGTATTATTTTTACAAGGTATTGCTTTAGACCACCGGGTGCAATAATCGGTAGTTGTCAGAATGTATTGGTGGTTGGCAGACGAGTTGGGGTTGATCTCCCCGATGAAGTCAAATGCCCATTGGGTGAAGGGTCTAGCTTTGAAGACCGGCTGCAGAGGCATGGCCGGGTTTTTCTCACGATGTGCTGCTGTTTGGCAAGTATGGCATCTCCTAACGTGAGTGTAGACATCTTTGAAGATATAGGGCCAATAGTATCTTCCCTAGAGGATCTGATGGGCAGTGGCATCAGCTGAACCATGCTCGGTTCCAAACTACTCATAAAATTCTTCAATCATTTTCATAGCATAGTCCCTACCTACACACCATAGATATGCCCCTTCATAATTCCTATGGAAAAGCATGTTATTTTTGATCATTAAGTGTGCACTTTTCAATCACAGGGTGTGACATTTATTTGGAGGTAGCCCCTCTAGGCATCTATTGTTTAGTAATAAGTATACTATTAGTTGTATTCCCAGTTGTTGCTGGTTTCCCCAAGTTTTTTGGTCTTCTCTCTATGATTTTGTTTTTAAAACAAAAGTCTCTCAGTCCTTGTGCCTTATCCCTGTTGAAGATTTTAGGTTTTCAAGCCTGAATCTATGAAAATATGCAAAAAACCTTGAAACCCTAGGTCTTATTTGGTGCTCCAAATTGAAAAGAAACCCTAAGGTCTTCTTCACTTATGTTTCATTGTTACCTTTTGTTTCACTTAAGTCATGTGTTACATTCTGATCGCCTAGTCGTATAACTTGAAAGGCATATTCCCTTTTTATCCCAGACTTGGCAATTAGCTTGTGTCACATTGTCTCATTCAACATTAGAATATTCCTTTGGCATTCCCAGACTTCACGATTTAGTTTGTATCGCGTAGTCACGGGATCAGTGAACAGGCCAGTAGTATATGGAGGGACCCACAGATAGGTCCTGATGTCGCATGAATTTTTTAGAAGTTAAGGGTTTATCATAAGACATCGCAATCACTTTAAGTCAAATAATCACCAGACGGGTCTGAGGTTAAGTAAGTTATGCAAGGCTTTAGTCGCACAGTGTCCAGAAAGGATGCCACTTAAGTTAAATCTTTCGAGACCTTGCAACTAACCATATGCGGTTTCGTAAAAGCACAGTCGGGTTGTCACCAAATTCAGGAGATGACTCAGCTTTCATTATGTATTGAGACACGTGTCAGAAGGGTAAGTGGATTTCAAAGACTTATCAAATGATCGCCAAAAGGTAAAAGTTTATTCAGTGACTACGAGACTCATTAGGGGCTTCAGTTTGTCACAAAGTCTCAGAATATTTTATAGGTATAATGGATTTCTTGGCAATTAGGCGATAGCCATCAAATGAAATGATTAAAAGATCCTATGGTGGTCGCAAAGTATAAGAACAAAAGAGTCCAAAAGGAAAAGTCCTCCCAACTCAGCGGCTATGGGTATGTCGCGAATTCGTAAGATAAAATGAAAGGCATAGTACCTGTCACATTGTCTCGAGAAGTTTTAACACTCAGCATTTGTATTTTGCGATCGGGCGACTAAGGGCAGTCACGGGGTCTTGCAAAGGAAAGAAAACATTTGGTGACTTAGGTGATAACCGTGAAAGATAAAAGTGACAGTTAGTCATGTGGTCTCTAAAAAAAATGTGAGTTACTACTAACCATTGGCGACTTTGATTTCTTCTTCGTCGCGTGATCACCAAATGATGACTGAGGTTAATGAAAGTAAGGAAAGTTGTATAGTCACTATGTCTTTAGAGAAATCACAAGTTAGAGACTGGGGTTAGTGACAAAGAAATTATATGCAGTCGCATGGTCGCTTGATACCAAATTTTAAGAAAAGGCGGCAGTATTTGATATGACAGTGTGAATCACTCATCGACCAATCACAGGCTTAAATTTTGGTTACTGTGCAGAAAAGGGTATCTGAGATGTATGATAGTTATCCAATCACATGAGGACATGTCAACTCATTTGAATTTTGTAAGGTTTTTCTGAGGATTCAATTTTATGAATTTGATTTTCTGTCACGCTCATGGAACTATGGCTAGGTTTTCAATCAAGTTCGCAATATGTTGAATTAAAGACAGAATTGATGTTCTCAAAATCTTGAGCTATGTACTTAAAATAGTTACTATAAGGAGTTGATTGTGTATTCATTTGCATTCATCTTGCTTTCAGGATTTCAAAATGAGAAGAGCTAAGTATTCTGAAAGAGAGAAAAATCAGAGAATTGCAGGGTTTTCTATTGCCTAAAATTTATTATTTCCAGAGAATTGTGCACAGGGGAGTAAGCGAATCTCAGTGGTAGATTTGTTTTAGTATCGATAAATAAAAGGAGATTCAAGCATGATAAACATGAGTAGAGTGGTCAGTTTAGCATCAACCAGTGGTGGAGGTGAAAAGTTAGAAGAGGAGGCAAAGGGAAAAATAAATTACTCTGATGAATTCCTCAAACTGCTTCCTGGTTTGACACAGAACAAAAGAGAAAATGCCAATGTGGTCATTGATGATTATCAAGATATACGAGATGCTGACACTCCAGGAACAATAGGTTTTTCACTTTTTAATTACTTTTATAAGAATTCTGATAAAGCTATTCTAGTGTCAAACCCTTGGACCTGTATTTAGCTAGATTAATTATTCCTGATGTCTACGTAGATGTAGACTTGCTCCTAGATCTTGCCAGTCATTATGATGTTTTGTCCAAAAAAATCAAAAGGAATGATGGCACTACCATACTGATACTTAATAGAAATTCATTCATGCAAGCCTTTGGCTTATATAGCACTATGTCTACCAGAAATGACATGACAAAGCAGACACAAAGATATAGTTTGAAGCCTGGTATTGCTAGAGGCCAGTTGCAGAAACATATGTTGAAGGAAGTGAGGAAGTATTTAGATCCTATGTCTAGGAAAAGCCCATATTACTACAAGGATTTGCACTTCTACATCAAGTATTTTGCCTATGCCCTATGTAGAGTGCTAGGGATAGACGCACAAGTAGAGAAAATCAATGCTGGCATTTTGATGATGGTGTTGGATTTACAGGAGGTGCATTCCAGTACTAGTTATGACTACATACAACATATCATTGATGAAATGCATGAGGGTTTCATTGCCACTCAGAAGAAGATGAAAGATCCAAAGGCGAAGGAGCCCAAGTTTTTCCATTATTCCGTTCTTATGCATCTCCTGTTGTATTTCAATTTTGTGATCATGGATGTTGACAATTTCGCCCCTCAGAGATTTTACCAGGAAGGACCAAATCCTATCCAATTTTGTGTAAGGATTTGGAATTACAAGTCCAAGGACTGTGATTATTATTCTTTTTAGAATTAGATTGTATATCCAATAGTACAAAGTCTGGGAATTAGTAGAACAAGAGTCCCACTAAAGATTATGCAACTGCTAAGGCCATGTGACTATACAGATAAGTGGGAAGGAAAACATAATTGGGGTTATTTCTTCTTGGAAGAAAATTATACTATCATCAGGGTATATGGGTGTATTCACCCACCACATCTCTTACCCTATTATTTACCAGCAAGAGTGGATGCAATGGAATTTATATGGCAGCTATTTTTGACAGACAATGAGCATTTTGCACCACACAAGAAGGGGACTTTGACCCCTAGGCAGTTCAAGATTTTCAATTTTACAATTGGCAAATGTGCTGTTGATGTAGTGGGCCAGTGGTTGGAAGGATGCAGAATGGGGGTATTGACCCAGAAGGTTTCATGGCAGGGGTGAGAAAATTGTATACTCCTACAATCCACAATACCAATGTTCGCTGTGAATGCATAGAGGAAGATGCAACAAGAAATATCTTGGATGAAGATGACATTCAGACAAGAAGACTAAGGATTCAGGAGCTCTTAAATCTTGAAAGATAAATCAAGAGAAATGGGATGGCTTTTGGGGGTTTTTACCCTGATCTCCCATATTTTGACAAGATTAAGGCCATGATAGACAACTATTATGTGATTACACAACAGCTTGAGACTGTTCTTGATAAGAAAGGTGCCCAAGGGCTAGATCACTCAGAATCTGAATATGACAGTAGTAGTGATAGTGATTATGCATGTCCTACTAGGTATGCTCCACCATAGCAAAATATTACTGAAGTACCATAGTTGCAGGGAACACAGGGCCACATTGTTGATTTGACAGTGGTGACACAACCTGATGATGTAGAGGAGCCTACTGCTAAGAGGCAGAAATTAAAGATAGGTCAACCATCAATTGAAGGGAGAAATAAGAAGAGGGATAAGGCTAAAGCCCTAGTACCTAGAAATAGGTTGTATGATCATAACCTGAGGAAAGCAATTAGGGAAGGCAAGAAGTAACAACCTGATTTGGAGGATAATGTTGAATTGCCTCTTAAAGCCTGTGTTGACGAAAGGCTGACCCATCAGCAAGAATTTTTGGATGATGACAACTTTGTCAAAACTGAGGAGTTTAAAGATTTCCTAAGATGGTATAAGAAAGAGAATATAAGAGCTCAATTGACAACTGATGGTAAGGAGACCATAACAAATGAGCCTTTGGTGGCTCTGCAGTCTTATGATCCTAAAGGTGAGGACATTTCACCTGAGGAGGCCAAGAAATTGGTGCTAGGTAGTGGCATATTGTTGGTTGAGGGCTAGGATTTGGCATCTGCCTTCATCATTGACTAGATTAGAAAACAACTAGATCTTAAAATGGCTAGTGAAGTTTAGATGGGAGATGTGATAAAAGGATTTGTGTATAGCCCAAAGTCTCAAGCTTTTGCAATGTGGAGCCTATGCCCAAAGTATCAAAAGCCCCAAGTGGTGAACATCTAGGAAAATATGGTTGGCAGTCAGATGGTGTTGACAATGTAGAATACAGGGGATTTGGAAATATCCCATATCATGACACACTGGGCTCACCTAAATGAAGACAAAACTAAACAGTTGTCTGATAAGTGTAGCACATTGTTAGAAGAGACAAGTGCATTGGAAAAATATAGAGAATTGTGCCATATACAAGTACACTAAAAAGATTTGGTAATAAAAAGATTGATGAAAGAGTTGGAAGAGAAACCTAAGGTTATGTATGTGCATATGCAACCACAGCCCCTGCAAATTGAAGACAAGGAAAAGTCTGAAGAGGTCGTTGAGGAAAATGTTGAGGGAGAGAAAGGAAATGCAATTGCTTTGAGAGCATTAAGAGGTGTGTTACAACATAGAATTGAAATTTTGAAAGATAAGACTGATGTTGTACTCAATGCTTATAATAAGTTTCCAGCTTTGCATATAGAGGTGATGGGGCATCTGGCTATCTTAAACCCCTATTTTACTAAATGGTCTACTAAGGTACAATTGTTTGAAAAGCTAGCATCTTTGCAAGCCCTGAGATCAGATTTGCCAGAGATAGTGACAGAAGTTGAAGATGAGATCAAAAGGGTTAATATTTCTCTCTCATTCTTTAAAGGCAAATTGAATCAAATAGAGGTAAAATTAAGCCTCTTCTTTGATGACTTTAATAGATTTATTCCTTCCTTAAGGGGAGATGATGACCAAGTAAAGGCCTTAGATGCCTGGAGGAATGAATTTGACAGCAAAATGCCTAGTGATGAGGCATTTATTTTGGGGACAGATGTGGATATTGAAGGGTTCAATAAAATATTGGATGAAGCTTTCAAGGCAGAAACTGACATCAACAAGTTTCTAGTAGATGTAAAGAACATCACTGATGCTAGATGGGACAGGCAGAAGGTACAAATATAGAGTAGTCAAGACTTCAAATGGCCATCAGATGATGAAGTGAAAGCATGGGAATTGATGACCATGCCCAAGAGAAAGAAGCCAGTAGTTGAAGAAGAAATCTTGGACGATGAGTAAGAGTGACTACTTGGCGCCTCACTATTGAAGATGAAGAGGATAGTTATTGCAAAAGGAGAATGTAGGTGAATATAAAAAAATGATTATCCAGACTTGACACAACTATTGCCATCTACTATGTATACTATCAGATATAAGTTGCCAGATCAGGAGAAGAACAAGGAATATCTGTTTCCATCTTTTGACTTGGTCATTCCACCACTTCTTCTCTCTCTCTTTCTTTTTGTCTCTTTTGTAGTTTTAGGGTTAGGTTTTCTGAGACCATCAGAAGCTTGTAGCACCCTTTTGAAAAGGATTCCAAGATGGTTGAAGACCTATATATATATAGAAGAGAGTTGTATTTTACGGAGAGGATGAAATATATTGTAAAAATTAGTCTTTCTAAATTTGTGCCTGTCTTTCAAGCTTCAAATATTTTTCATGTATGAAAGAAGGATTACATCAATAAAATACGGTGCAATTTTACTCTTCTCTATTGTTGTTTCTTTATTTCCTGTGTATGCTTTTTTATGCTTAGGATTGTAAGGCACTCTGAAGCATTTTGGTTACAAGGTGACTATTCTAATTACTTACAAGTTTCTTTCATGTAAAGAACTAAGTTTTGTGAGTGGTTTTAGGAAGCATATTAGTATTTGAAGATTTGATACAATATTTTAGATGTAATCAGATAATTTGCAAGGCAACTTATTCTAATTGCATGTAGGTTGTAAGGCAACTTACAGTATTTTATTTTTGTGAGACTTTAAACTTTTGACTCTGTAACCCAAAGGATAGGCACTGATCTAGGTCTTGGTCTGATAATCTATCATCATCCAAGTTTTCAAAATATTCAAAATTATTTTAAACACATCTGTTACTAAAACAAATGAGCTAAACTCATCAAGGACTTATGTCAGCAGGACAATGTCCACTTTGTTGATTCTTTAGAGAGTGAATCATTTAGTTATCCCTCCTAAAATCAAAAGGAAGAAGGATGCAAATCCTTGTCTCATTGGTTTATGTTGTCAAAACCATAGCCTGACTTATAATACTCTATTTCAAATTAATCATTACAATCTCTAAAGTGTTCTATAAGTTGTTACAGTGAGGTTTTGGGTACATAACCAGTGAATGAAATAATCCACCAAATACATAGGCTAAAATATCATTAATCTTTAGAAGGTAAAACCTGCCTGAGTCTGTGGAGCTCAAAAATGAAGAAGGATATTATCCAATCCTTAGAAATTAGCCTTTTTCTTGCCTAAAAGAAGTTGCACTCCAGTATACAAGGTGTACTGTCATTATTAGGTAAGTGTTGCAAGAAAAAGTGCTAACAAATTGGCGACTCTACTGGGGATTCTAGAGATTTTAAAGTTTTGTTAAGAATCTACAGAATATCTCTTTCCCAAGTAATCATAATCCTTGGCACTTAAAAGTTTAAGTTGTTTACAAATTATTCTTGTGGTTATTGTCAAGGTACCCTCTTGATAAGTATTCATCCCAAGTTATTGGGTGGCGACTCTAAAAGGAACATCTCTGAGATTAGTGCAAAAGAAATAAATGTTTTTTAGAATGAATACTAGGTCAAGGGTGAGAACTGATCCTAAAAAGGTATTACATGAGGGAATCCCATCATCCTCAAGGATAGGAGTGTCTTGGAGGAAAAAGAGAAATCAAGTTAATATGGATGAAACCCCTTTAAAAGGTAAAGAGGTTAATATCAGGAGAGATATGAATACTAATCAACATTCTCATGATGGAAATACTTTAGAATATGAGGAGGCTGCTGAAAGAGTACTAGAAACACCCACAGTCACTTCTACTTTAAATGAAAGAGAGGAGATTACCTAGTTCAGATTTAGAAGATGCCCCTTCTAATATGCTAGAAAATGAAGAGAAGTTTATTTTGAAGCAGCTCGCCCTAGTTCAACAAATGAAAAAGGAAAGAGAAATGAGAAAGAAAAGAAATGATCATAAGGATATTGATAACAATAGAAAAAGATTTTCAAAACACCAAACTATGAAAGATACAGAGAGGTCTTAGAAGGACCAAGAAATACCATTCACCCATAAAGCTTCTACTTTACAAATAAATAAAGTTAAACAAAAGATGGGTGAACATAGAGATCAAGAACCTTATTTTCAGAAGCCTTTGGTTGAACAAATGTCTAAGTTAGAAATTGATTTAGAAAAATTGAGAATTGAAAAAGAAACCATGGAAAAAATGTTGGAATAAGCACAAATGAAAGTTGCCACAATTGAAATGAAGAAAAAGATAGATTTTTTGCAATCTTCAAAATATTCTTATACTGGGCCAGAGAATACTATAGCTTTTAAAGGAAAAGCTACTACTTCCAAAGAGGATGATGGTTTTCAAAGGAAACCACTGCATACTGAGAGGTACAAGCAATTTGATTTTGTGGGTATCCATGGACACCCCAATACATTTCCTAAAGATGTGGGTGATATAGGAGAAAAGCTCCCAAAGTTTGCAGGTAATAATGTAATTTCTTGTAAGACACATTTAAGGAAATTCATTGACTTTGCTAATGACTTGAATATCACCCATGAGGATGTATTAATGAATTTATTTGTTTAGTTCTTAGTTGAGGATGCATGAGAATGGTTTAGAAGTCTTGCTAATGGTTCTGTTGTTTCTATGGATGAGTTGATTGAATTGTTTAAAGATCAGTATGGAGACAAAACAAAAAAAAGGATTTTTATTGAATGAGTTCAATAATATCAAGAAAAATTACAATGAAGAGGTTACTGAGTTTAACACAAGGTTTCAAAGAGCTATGCATAAACTATTCTAGAAGATAAAGCTAGATGAAGAGGTATGTCTAACAACTTCTTTAAATGCTTTTGATTCCAAGATGGGATATGCTCTGAGAGATAAAAACCCCAGGACTCTTATTGATGCTTATAAGATAGCAGTCAATATTGAAATGAATAGAAGAGTATCTGGTAAGTTAAACATAAGGGATGATGCAAGGTTTAGTAAGAGCAACCTGAAAGAGCCAGAATATAAAGAATATAGGGCTCCTCAGAATAATAGACCTTCTTACAATACTACTTACAATCCTCAGAACAGAATGTAAAATCATCCATATGGAACTCAGTTTAAAGATGGAAAGCCTGTTGTTGCACCTATAAAAGAAAAAATAGACAATAAAACCCCAGATCCCCTACATAGAAATTCTGTCCATTTATACAATGAGGATACTTGGTGTGAGGTTTGTGACACCCCTCATAACCTTGACTTTTGTGTTGTCTCCTTGGATTTAAGGGCAAGTGAGGAACATGAAAGAGATGAGGGGGAACACTGTGATCATAGTATGACCAATACCTTTTCATGCCATGATGTTGATTCAAACAGTGAGGAGGAAAATCATGATTCCTATGTCTCACAAAAGAGGATTGAGAATCATCACGAATAGATCTTATCTGATAGTGAAACTGATAAAACTGATGACAGTATAGGATGTTATGCTCAAGATGTTTAGGATGTTTCACTCATAAGGAAAGATTTAGATGAAGAGAAGGCTAGAATCACTGCAAAGTTAGTAAATAAAGCTAGAAGTAGTTACCCCTTGAGGAACAGGGTGGTAGGTGGTGCTGGTAGCCAGCCTTCAGGTGTCTTTGTAAAGGAAAATAAGGCAGACACTAAGTATGTTTAGAAAAAAGAAGGACCTAATGAAAGTGTAAATAAACACAAGGTCAAGATTGTTACAAAAGCCATAAAGTCAAGTGTAGTTCAAGACTCAGTTCAAAAGGAACACAATGAGGAAAATGATGTTATTATTGACAAATCAAAGTGTTCAGATATGAGATATACTCTAGTAGATATGGGTCAATGCCTGTCCCAGATGACAGTTAAGGTTCCATTTTTAGAAATGATGAGGATCAAAGAACATAAGGAAAAAGTAATGTCATTATTAAATAGTGTACCCACAATAAAGGTTCAAAGTCCAGTGGAGGTTTCTAAGAAGCCAACTATCAAGGGAAATGAACTAGAGGCGTTAACATCTGAAATTCCTCAAATATTCTTATATGCAACTTCTTCTCCAAAAGTTGTTGACCCATTTTTTCTCTCATTGATAATTAATGATAAAATGATCAAGAATTGTATGATTGATTTAGGAGCCTCTAATACAGTTATGCCAATTGAAATCACGAAGGAAATGGGGCTATAGGTTGATACACCTCATGGTAGATGTAGAGCTATGGATTCTAGAGAGGTCCCTGTAATTGGTACTATTGAGGCTATGCCTTATAGACTTGCAGTTTGCCCTGATGTAGTGATGACTATGAATGTTCTTGTGGTTGACATACCACCTCATTATGGCATGTTGTTATCAAGGAAATGGAGTGCTTCAATGGGTGGTAGCATACAAAATGATTTATCATATGCTACTTTCAACATTGCTGGAGAAAACGTTAATGTCTTGAGGGAGAGCCGAACTCCCCACATGATAGAAAAATATGAGGATACTAATGTAAACTGTTGCATTGACATAGACATGGAAAATTTCAAAATGCAAAAAGATGAACATAAAGATCAAGGAGCTGACCCTTTGAACAAAGAATTAATCTTGCAGGAAGATGGATTATGGAAAATGTACTTTGATGGTGCTTGCTCTAAAGAAGGATTAGGGGCAGGAGTATTATTGATATCCCCATTAGGTACAACTTTTAAGTACTCATTTCTATTAGACTTCCAATGTACAAACAATACTGCAGAGTATGAGGCTTTATTCTTAGGACTTGAAATTGCTATCAAACATGGTATAAAATGTTTAAAGGTTTAT
>MU223175.1:1342479-1352887 GCA_018584345.1 Thuja plicata | reverse complement strand
TAAATTGGTTAGAAAGGTCAAAAAATATTATGGCTGATTTTCTAGCAAATGTGGCTATGAAAAATGATGATTTGACCTTACATGGAGTATCAATACTTGAAGTCAAAACAAGACTAGTTGTTCCGGAAAACATATACAACTGGCAAGTGTTCCAGGATGATCAAGATATTTTGAGGTTCATGCAATGTTTAGATCATTATGAGAACCAAAGTATAGATTGTGGTTCCCTACTGGAACATGATGATGGAAAAGATTATATCTTTGGAAATGAAGTTGTCCAATTAAGTTCTAATCAGATTCCTAGGGGGTTGGTTGAACTTGAGGCATTGTTTATAAGTCAAAAAAATGATACATCAAAGTTGAGCAATGCCAATGTTGAGGATTTAGAAGAAATAAACTTAGGATCTGAAAATAATCCTCAAATAGTTTATATTGGAAAGGGTTTGGATTCTCATGTAAGAATAAATCTGATCAAGCTATTAAGAAAATACAAACATGTCTTTTCTTGGTCGTATGATGACTTGAAAGCATATAGAGAAGACCTTTTTCAGCATGAAATCCCTTTGAAGTTAGATGTGAAGCCATACAGACAAAAGCAAAGACCTATTAACCCCTTGTTGGCTCCCAAGATGCAACAAGAGTTGATGAAACTCAAAGATGCTGGGATAATCCAACCCATTAGACATTGAACATGGGTATCAAATTTGGTGCCAGTTAGAAAGAAAAATGGTGACATCAGACTATGTGTTGGTTTCAGAAACCTCAATATTACTTCATTAAAAGATAACTATTCACTGCCAAATATGGAAGCAATGTTGCATAAGGTAATTGGTTGTGAATTGTTGTCCATGATGGATGGTTTTTCAGGTTACAACCAGGTTTAAGTTAAAGAAACAGAGCAGTATAAGACTGCATTTACTACTCCTTAGGGAACATATGTGTATATCAGAATGCCTTTTGGATTAATAAATGCAAGGGCAACTTTTCAGAGAGCCATGGATGTTGCTTTCAAGGAGTTTATAGATCTATTCATGGTTATTTATCAAGATGACTTGACTGCATATTCCAAAAGGGCTATTGACGATTGTGACCACTTGAGTAAGATTTTTAACAAAGCATTGGAATATGGTGTTTCATTGAACCCTAAGAAGTGTAACTTTGTAGTCAAAGAAGGGAAGTTGCTTGGACATATAGTGTCTAGAGAAGGGGTAAGGATAGACCTTGAGAGAGTGGAGGCAATTCAAAGAGTAATTGCTCCAAAGAATTTAAAAGGTGTGCAATCCTTTTTAGGAAAGATAAATTTTGTCAGAAGATTTATAGTCAATTTTGTAGAAATTGTTAAACCCATTGTAAAATTGCTAAAGAAAGATGTTAAGTTTGTTTGGAATGAAGGAGCTCAGTAAACATTTGAAAGAATTAAAGAGGCAGTGCAAGAGGCTCCAGTTTTGAAATCTCCAAATTACACAAAGCCTTTCTCTTTATTTTCATTCGCCTCATTTCATACGATTTCTGCCATATTGCTTCAAAAGGATGAACAAGGATTTGAACATCCCATAGATTTTTATAGCAAATCCTTGCAGGCTACAGAGCTTAACTATGAGATAATGGAAAAGCAGGCTTATGCATTGGTAAAGGCTGTAAAATATTTTAGGCCCTACTTGGTATGTGCTAAGGTGCAGGCCTATGTTCCTCATTCAGCAGTAAAAGATATCCTTACACAGTCAGAGGTAACTTGTAAAAGATGTAAGTGGATTACAAGAATTCAAGAGTTCAACCTTGAAATCAATATCACCAAACTAATAAGAGGACAGGGCCTGAAAAAACTTATGACAGAAGAGAACCTAGATTTAGTATAACTAAACAAGACAGAAATACATGACCAAGCTATTACTAGTATAGAAAGGCAACCCTATTATGCTGATATTGTTTTCTTTCTCAAAAATGCTAAGTGCCCTGATCATCTGTCTGAAAATCAAAAGAGGAGTTTGAAGTTACAAACTCAAAGGTATATTCTGATCCAAGGAGATTTGTTTTGGAAAGATAAGAATGGCATACTATTGTTGTGCCTTGACAAATACCAAGATGAGAAAGTTCTAACTGAGATGCATGAAGGGGAATGTGGAGGTCACTTTTCTGCTAAGACCACTGCCCATAAGATTTTGAGGTCAGGATATTATTGGCCTACCTTGTTCAAAGATATGCATGTTCATGTCAGGAAATGTGAACCAAGTCAGAGGTTTTCCAACAAATTAAAATTTGCAGGTGCTCTGTTGCTGAATCCAGTGAGCACTGAGGCTACTTTTGCTATGTGGGGCATTGATTTTATTGGTGAATTTCAAGAGAAATCTAGTGCAGGGCATAGCTGGATATTGGTGGCCACTGATTACTTTACTAAATAGATTGAAGCTATCTCTACCAGGAGAGCAACAAGCAAGGTGGTTACTGAGTTTCTCATGGATAACATTTTAACCAGGTTTGGTGTGCCTAGTAAATTAATAATGGATAATGCTATGAGTTTCAGATCAGAAGAAATGGCTAGTTTCTGTGAGAGATATGGGATTATAATATCATACTCATCCCCACATCACCCACAGGCTAATGGACAAGCTGAGTCTAGCAACAAAAGCATATTGAAGATACTGAAGAGGACTCTAGAACAAAATAAGAAAACATGACACACAAAATTGAAATTATCTCTTTGGGCTGATAGGATAACACTCAAGAAGGCAATTGGTAAGTCCCCTTTCGAATTGGTATATGGTTTACAAGCAAGGTTACCAATTAACAATATAATACCTATTTACCAATTCATACAAGAAGAACATTTAGATGTCTCTGACCAGATGCAAGACAAGATGATACAATTGATAGAATTGAATGAAACAAGGAGAGATAGTCAGAAAGAGAACATAAGGTTACAACAAAAAATGAAGTACTTGTTTGACAAAAGGGCTACTAACAGAAAGTTTCATGCTGGTGACTTAGTTCTCCAATGGAATGCAAGAGCAGAGGACAGAGGTAAGCACAAAAAGTTTGAGTCTTTATGGCTAGGGCCTTATATTATTTCAGAACATTTTGGCAAAGACTCATATCTGTTAAAAAATATGGACGGAGAAAGTTTTGAGTTGCCTGTGCATGGGCAATTTTTGAAACCTTTCTTCAAGTAAGAATCAAAGCAGTGCACAAGTAAATATGTATCATATGTGGCCTTTTCTTTCCCTATTTGTAAGTTCTGTAAATATTTCCCTTTCTATTTTTGGTGTTTTTCTCTATTTTTTGTTGGGGTCTGCAACCAGAGATTCTTTGGTTCTTTGTCATAAACCATGTTTAGTCAATCCTCATTAGAGCCACTGTTGGTTTTATTCATGGTTGTTGCTAGTTTCCCCAAGTTTTCTAGTCTTCTCTCTCTGATTTTTTTTTAAAAATGAAAGTCTCTCAGTCCTTGTACCTTATCCCTATCGAAGTTTTTAGGTTTTCAAGGCTAAATCTATGAAAATATGCAAAAAACCTTGAAACCCTAGGTCTTATTTTTTTCTCCGAATTGAAAAGAAACCCTAAGGTCTTCTTCGCTTATTTTTCACTATTACCTTTTTGTTTCACTTAAGTCATGTGTTAAATTCTGATCGCCTAGTCGCATAACTTGAAATGCATATTCCCTTTTTCTCCCAGACTTGGTGATTAGCTTGTGTCGTGTTGTCTCATTCAACATTAGAATATTCCTTTGGCATTCCCATACTTTGTGATTTAGTTTGTATCACGTAGTTGCGGGATCAATGAACAGGCTAGCAGTATATGGAGGGACCCACAGATAGGTCGTGATGTCGCATGAAATTTTTAGCAGTTAAGGGTTTATCATAAGACATTGCGATCACTTTATGTACGATAATTTCTAGACGGGTCTGAGGTTAAGTAAGTTATGCAAGGCTTTAGTCACACAGTCTCCAAAAAGGATGCCAATTAAGTTAAATCTTCTGAGACCTTGTGACTAACCATATGCGGTTTGGTAAAAGCACAGTTAGGTTGTTGCCAGATTTAGGAGATGACTCAACTTTCATTATGTGATGAGACACGTGTTAGAAGGGTAAGTGGATTTCAAAGACTTATTGCATGATTTCCAAAAGGTGAAAGTTTATTCAGTGACTACGAGACTCATTAGGGGCTTCAGTTTATTGCAAAGTCTCAGAAGATTTTAAAGGTATAATAGATTTCTTGGCGATTAGGCGATAACCGTCTCATGAAATGATTAAAAGATCCTATGATGGTCACAAAGTATAAGAACAAAAGAGTCTAAAAAGAAAAGTCCTCCCGACTCAGCAGCAAAGGGTATGTCGTGAAGTCATCATATAAAATAAAAGGCATAGTACCTGTCGCGTTGTCTCAAGAAGTTTTAACACTCAACATTTGTATTCTGCAATTGGGTGACTAAGGGCAGTCGCGGGGTCTTGCAAAGGAAAGAAAACATTTGGTGACTCAGGTGATAACCATGAAAGCTAAAAGTGACGGTTAGTCGCGTGGTCTCCGAAAAAATGTGAGTTACTAGTAACCATTGGCGACTTTGATTTCTTCTTTGTCGCGTGATCGCCAAATGATGACTGAGGTTAACGAAAGTAAGGAAAGTTGTATAGTCGCTATGTCTCAGAGAAATCATGGGTTAGAGATTGGGGTTAGTGACAAAGAAATTATATGCAGTTGCATGGTCGCTTGATACCAAATTTTAAGAAAAGGTGACAGTATCTGATATGACAGTGTGAATCACTCATCGACCAATCATAGGCTTAAATTTTGATTACTGTGCAGAAAAGGGTAGATGAGATGTATGATAGTTAGCCAATCACATGACGACATGTCAACTCATTTGAATTTTGTAAGGTTTTTCTGAGGATTCAGTTTTATGAATTTGATTTCCTGTCACGCTCATGGAACTATGACTAGGTTTTCAATCAAGTTCGTAGTATGTTGAATTAAAAACATAATTGATATTCTCAAAATCATGAGCTATGTACTTTGAATGGTTACTATAAGGAGTGTATTGTGTATTCATTTGCATTCATCTTGATTTCAGAATTCCAAAATGAGAAGAGCTAAGTATTCTGAAAGAGAGAAAAATCAAAGAATTGCAAGGTTTTCTGTTGCCTAAAATTTATTATTTCCAGAGAATTGTGCAAAAGGGAGTAAGTGAATCTCAGTGGTAGATTTGTTTTAATATTGGTAAAGAAAAGGAGATTCAAGCACGGTAAACATGAGTAGAGCGGTCAGTGTAGCATCAACCAGTGGTGGAGGAAAAAAGTCAGAAGAGGAGACAAAGGGAAAAATAAATTACTCTAATGAATTCCTCAGACTGCTTCCTGGTTCGACTCAGAACAAAAGAGTAAATGCCAATGTGCTCATTGATGATTATCAAGATATATGATATGCTAACACTCTAGGAACAACAGGTTTTTCACTTTTCAATTACTTTTATAAGAATTCTGATAAAGCTATTCCAGTGTCAAACCCTTGGACATGTGGTTTATCTAGATTAATTTTTCCTGATGTCTACGTAGATGTAGACTTGTTCCTAGATCTTTCCAGTCATTATGACATTTTGTCCAAAATAATCAAAAGGAATGATGGCACTACCCTACTGATACTTAACAGAAATTCATTCATGTAAGCGTTTGCCTTATATAGCAATATGTCTACCAGAATTGACATGACAAAGCAAACATAGAGATATAGTTTGAAGCCTGGTATTGCTAGAGGCCAGTTGCAGAAACATATGTTGAAGGAAGTGAGGAAGTATTTAGATCCTATGTCTGGGAGAATCCCATATTACTACAAGGATTTGCACTTCTACATCAAGTATGTTGCCTATGCGCTATGTAGAGTGCTAGGGATAGATGGAGAAGCAGAGAAAATCAATGCTGGCATTTGATGATGGTGGTAGATTTACAGGAGGTGCATTCCAGTACTAGTTATGATTACATACATTATATCATTGATGAAATGCATGAGGGTTTTGTTGCCACTCAGAAGAAGATGAAAGATCCAAAGGAGAAGGAGCCCAAGTTTTTTCATTATTCCATTCTTATGCATCTCCTGTTGTATTTCAATTTTGTGATCATGGATGTCGACAATTTGGCCCCTCAAAGATTTTACCAGGAAGGACCAAATCCTATCCAATTTTGTGTAAGGATTTGGAATTACATGTCCAAGGACTATGATTATTATGCTTTTCAAAATTGGATTGTATATCCAATAGTACAAAGTCCAGGAATTAGCAGAACAAGAGTCCCACTGAAGATTATGCAACTGCTGAGGCCATGTGACTATACAGATAAGTGGGAAGGAAAACATAATTGGGGTGATTTATTCTTGGAAGAAAATTATACAGTCATCAGGGTATATGGGTGTATTCACCCACCACATCTCTTACCCTATTATGTACCAGCAAGAGTGGCTGCAATGGAATTTATATGGCAGCTATTGTTGACAGACAATGAGCATTTTGCACCACACAAGAAGGGGACTTTGACCCCTAGGCAGTTCAGGATTTTCAATTTTACAATTGGCAAAGGTGCTATTGATGCAGTGGGCCAGTGGTTGGAAGGATGCAAAATGGGGGTAGCCCCTTATAGATATATTGACCCAGAAGGTTTCATGGCAGGGGTGAGAAAATTGTATACTCCTACAATCCCCAATACCAATGTTCACTGTAAATGTATAGAGGAAGATGCAACAAGAAACATCTTGGATGAAGATGACATTTAGACAAGAAGACTGAGGATTCAGGAGCTCTTAAATCTTGAAAGACAAATCAAGAGAAATGGGATGGCTTTTGGGGGTTTTTACCTTGATCTCCCATATTTTGACAAGATTAAGGCCATGATAGACAACTATTATGTGCTTACAGAACAACTTGAGACTGTTATTGATAAGAAAGGTGCCCAAGGGCCGGATGACTCAGAATCTGAATATGACAGTAGTAGTGACAGTGATTATGCATGTCCTACTAGGTATGCTCCACCATAGAAAAATATTGTTGAAGTACGACAGTTGCAGGGAATAGAGGGCCACATTGTTGATTTGACAGTGGTGACACAACCTGATGATGTGTAGGAGCCTACTGCTAAGAGGCATAAATTAGAGATAGGTCAAACTTCAATTGAAGGGAAAAATAAGAAGAGGGATAAGGCTAAAGCCCTAGTACCTAGAAATAGGTTGTATGATCATAACCTGAGGAAAGCACTTAGGGAAGGAAAGAAGCAACAACCTGATTTGGAGGATAATGTTGAATTGCCTCTTAAAGCCTGTGTTGATGAAAGGCCGATCCATCAGCAAGAATTTTTGGATGGTGACAACTTTGTCAAAACTGAGGAGTTTAAAGATTTCCTAAGGTGGTATAAGAAAGAGCAGATAAGAGCTTAATTGACAGTTGATGATAAGGAGACCATAACAAATAAGGCTTTGGTGGCTCTGTAGTCTTATGATCCTGAAGGTGAGGACATTTCACTTGAGGAGGCCAGGAAATTGGTGCTAGGTAGTGGCATATTGTTGGTCGAGGGCTGGGATTTAGCATCTGTCTTCATCATTGACCAGATTAGAAAATAACCAGATCTCAAAATGGCTAGTTAAGTTTATATGGGAGATGTGATAAAAGGATTTGGCTATAGCCCAAAGTCTCAAGCTTTTGCAATGTGGAGCCTATGCCCAAAGGATCAAAAGCCCCAAGTGGTGAACATCTAGGAAAATATGGTTGGTAGTCAGATGGTGTGGACAATGCAGAATACAAGGGATTTGGAAATATCCCAAATCATGACATATTGGGTTCACCTAAATGAAGACAAAACTAAATAGTTGTCTGATAAGTGTAGCACATTGTTAGAAGAGACAAGTGCATTGGAAAAAGATAGAGAATTGTGCCGTATACAGGTACACTAGCAAGATCTGGTAATAAAAAGATTAATGAAAGAGTTGGAAGAGAAACCTAAGGTGATGTATGTGCCTATGCAACCACAGCCCCTGCAAATTGAAGACAAGGCAAAGTCTGAAGAGGTGGTTGAGGAAAAGGTTGAGGGAGAGAAAGGAAATGTAATTGCTTTGAGAGCATTAAGAGGTGTGTTACAACATAGAATTGAAATTTTGAAAGACAAGACTGATGTTGTACTCAATACTTTTAATAAGTTGCCAGCTTTGCATACAGATGTGATGGGGCATCTGGCTATCTTAAACCCCTATTTTACTAAATGGTCTACTAAGGTACAATTGTTTGAAAAGCTAGCATCTTTGCAAGCCCTGAGATCAGATTTTCCAGAGATAGTGACAGAAGTTGAAGATAAGATCAAAAGGGTCAATATTTCTCTCTCATTCTTTAAAGGCAAATTGAATCAAATAGAGGTAAAATTAAGCCTCTTCTTTGATGACTTTAATAGATTTATTCTTTCCTTAAGGGGAGATGATGACCAAGTAAAGGCCTTAGATGTTTGGAGGAATGAATTTGACAGCAAAATGCCTAGTGATGAGGCATTTATTTTGGGGACAAAAGTGGATATTGAAGGGTTCAATAAGATATTGGATGAAGCTTTCAAGGCAGAAACTGACATCAACAAGTTTCTAGTAGATGTAAAGAACATCATTAATGCTAGATGGGACATGCAGAAGATACAAATACATAGTACTCAAGACTTCAAATGGCCATCAGATGATGAAGTGAAAGCATGGGAATTGATGACCATGCCGAAGAGAAAGAAGCTAGTAGTTGAAGAAGAAATCTTGGACGATGAGTAAGGGTGACTACTTGGCACCTCACTATTGAGGATGAAGAGGACAGTTATTGCAAAAGGAGAATGTAGGTGAATATAAAAGCACGGTCATCTAGAATTGACATAACTACTGCCATCTACTATGTATACTATCATATTGAATTCGCCAGATCAGGAGAAGAACAAAGAATATCTGTTTCCATCTTTTGACTTGGTCATTCCACCACTTCTTCTCTCTCTTTCTTTTTGTCTCTTTTGTAGTTTTAGGGTTAGGTTTTCTGAGACCATCCGAAGCTTGTAGCATCATTTTGAAAAGGATTCCAAGATGGTTGAAGACCTATATATATAGAAGAGAGCTGTATTTTACGGAGAGGATGAAATATATTGTAAAAATCAGTCTTTCTAAATTTGTGCCTGTGTCTTTCAAGCTTCAAAGATTTTTCATGTATGAAAGAAGGATTACATCAATAAAATACGGTGCAATTTTACTCTTCTCTATTGTTGTCTCTTTATTTCCTATGTATGCTTTTTTATGCTTAGGATTGTAAGGCACTCTGAAGCATTTTGGTTACAAGGTGACTATTCTAATTACTTACAAGTTTCTTTCATGTAAAGAACTAAGTTTTTTGAGTGGTTTTAGGAAGCATATCAGTATTTGAAGATTTGATACAGTATTTTAGAGGTAATTAAATTATTTGTAAGGCAACTTATCCTAATTGCATGTAGGTTGTAAGGCAGCTTACAGTATTTCACTTTTGTGAGACTTTAAGATTTTGACTCTGTAACCCAAAGGATAGGCACTGATCTAGGTCTTGGTCTGATAATCTATCATCATTCAAGTTTTCAAAACATTCAAAATTATTTCAAACACATCTGTTACTAAAACAAATGAGCTAAACTCATCAAGGACTTATGTCAGCAGGACAATGTCCACTTTGTTGATTCTTTAGAGAGTGAATCATTAGGTTATCCCTCCTAAAATCAAAAGGAAGAAGGATGCAAATCCTTGTCTCATTGGTTTATGTTGTCAAAACCATAGCCTGGCTTATAATACTCTGTTTCAAATTAATCATTGCAATCTCTAAAGTGTTCTATAAGTTGTTACAGTGAGGTTTTGGGTACATAACCAGTGAATGAAATAATCCACGAAATATATAGGCTAAAATACCAGTAATCTTTAAAACCTTCCTGAGTCTGCGGAGCTCAAAAATGAAGAAGGATATTATCCAATCCTTAGAAATTAGCCTTTCTCTTGCCTAAAAGAGGTTGCACTCCAGTATACGAGGTGTACTATCATTATTAGGTAAGTGTTGCAAGAAAAAGTGCTAACATATACCATGTCGGTATACCACAGGTCTTGAGTAATAGACTCCACTGTGTATGTCTGGCATTCGATGTGGGGAGTCTCTTCTGCCATCGCTCTACATAGTCCCTGGCCTCAAGCTATCTTCATGGGTTGCATTTCTAGGTCATATTCTTGGAGGATGGCCATCCATTTCCCCCATCTTTCACCCAATTTTCTCTACATCAGTAGAGACTTTGATGCATGAGCATCCTGGGTGTAAGGGCAATCTTGCATCACCCAAAAATATGTGTTTTTCTATTCAATAAGGGCTATTTTGTACAAAGCTGCTATTTTTGGAAACTTACTATTTTTAGTAAGTTGG
>MU223175.1:1313258-1329198 GCA_018584345.1 Thuja plicata | reverse complement strand
TTGGAAACTTACTATTTTTAGTAAGTTGGTCATTTGAACTAAGAATGTTCTAATTTTCTAGGTGAAGGTTCATCTTAGTCATATAAGAATGCCAGTTGAATTTCATTGCCAGATCATCTGTATTGGCAAAGTTATTAAGGATTTACTGTTAAGATTTTAGGGTGCAAAATCTTTGAGCTCAATTTTTAGGACCTTAGAGGCTCCATATCGAGGTTGAACCCCCGGCTGATTGGCACTTTGCAAATTAGGCACTGTAGATCGCGATCTCCCCTTTTTGGAAAGTGGTTATAATAGCCAAACAGAGCTACGGTTCAAAAGTTATGGCTTTCGGAAGTTGGGCTACCTAATCTCATGTTTTGTAAATATTTAAAGCCGACCCTTTTGTAATAAAAGTGAAAAATAATTAAATACTAAGGGTAGTCAGCCTTAATGGCTAGATTTCTGGAACCTTCTTGGGCGGTGGAAATTGCCTATATAAAGAAGGCCCATAGTGTTGTTTAGGGCAGTTCTGAGTGGTTATTTGAGGCTTTGTCCTACAGATTATTGTAAGGGATGCCCATGTGGCTTTTGATATTGTAATTCTGAAGTTTGTAATTCCACATTGTGGAGCCAATAAGAAGCCAATTATCTGTTCTTGCAAATTTCTGTTGTTTCTCTTTGTTTCAGTCGTGTACTTGTGGTATTAAGAGGAGTCCCCTTCATCAGACTTAACAGCTTGGTCTGGGATGATAGCGTGTACTTTTCTCTGGAGAATGTAGTTTCAGAA
The DNA here is from genome assembly GCA_018584345.1 of Thuja plicata. Lineage (NCBI taxonomy): Eukaryota > Viridiplantae > Streptophyta > Pinopsida > Cupressales > Cupressaceae > Thuja > Thuja plicata. Next base: position 1,328,432 of record MU223175.1, on the reverse strand, counting down.
TTTCTTCACAGTTCAGACAAGAGCAAAGGCTTGTTTTTCTAAAGGTGAATACCAGACTTTGGCATTTTTAAAGGGGGAGCTCATGAAAGCTATTGGTCGTTCTTCCCCTTCAACTTTCTGGGTCAATACTGTCATGACAGAATGCGATGAGGCAAATGAGTATATGTAAAAAGAGAGGGAATAGTCTGGGCTAGCCAAGACTGGTGCCTCCATGATTGTTTTCTTAATATGGGTGAACACCTGCTTTGCCTTAGGACTCCACTCAATCTTAGTATCCTTCTTCATCATGTCATTGAGTAGCTTTACTATCTTGGCGAATCCAGTGATGAACCGCTAGATGAAATTGATCTTCCCAAAGAAAGATCTCATTTCCTTCTTGTTGCTAGGCATCTGTAAGTATAGCAGCACTTCAACTCTCTCAGGGTCAATGGATATACCCTTCTCAGAGACAATATGCCTGAGCAACTTCCCTTTAGTAACCTCAAATATACATTTCTTAAGGTTGAGGGATATTCCATACCGGTGACATCTCTCACAAATTTGAGCAAGGTGGGCGGAATGATCACACCTGTCCTGGGAAAAGATGGTCAAATCATCCATGTAGATGACTATGCACTGGTTCACTAGGCCTTCAAACGCAATGTCCATAGCCTTCTAAAATGTGGCCCCTACGTTTATCAAGCCAAAGGAAATTCTCAGGTATGCAAACATTCCCCACTTGGTGGTAAATTCTATTTTATCTCTATCTTCATACTTAACCATGACTTGGTTATACCCAGAGTACCCATCCAAGAAAGACATCATTTGTGATCCATTCACAATTTGCAACACCTCATCCAATGAGGGGAGAGGGTGATTATTTTTCTAGGAGACCTTGTTTAAATTATGAAAATCCACACAAAGGTAGATCTCACCAATTTTCTTCCTCACAGGGATGAGGTTGGCAACCCACGTAGTATGCCAGATTGGAAAGATAATCTAGGCTGATAGGAGTTTCTGAACCTCCTGCTGAATTAGAGGCTCGATCAGTGGGTTGACCGGTCTTTGATTTTTTAAAGGAAGGGCTTAAAATCTAGTTTAAGTGGGATAGTATGAGTCATGATAGCGGTATCATAAGTTTTTAGATCCTCATACCCTCATGCAATTACATTAATGTATTCTTGGAGTACCGCAAGAATCTTCTCCTTCTCCTTAGGGGAGTAGGAGGTGCTGATGTGTACCAATTCTCTTCACCGACCTAACCGATGTTGACTTTCTCAAATTTTCCTCCCTCAAAGGAGGATGATATCTTTTCCCAGCCCCTAGGGTCTGAGTCAAATATTTTTTCAAGTGCGACCATCCCCTTAGGGATGGTGTTGGTTGGTAGGTCCATGATCCTGTCATCTTCATCACCCTGTCCAGTATCATCATGATCTCTTTCTTCCACTATCTGGTCCTCAAAAAAACCAACATTGGCCATAAAGGCCATGATATGCTGATCATCTTCAAAAACTTGAAAATGGGTGACATTATCTAGGATGGATGGGGTGGGGATCATCTCAATGGAAAATTTTCAGAGTCGGGAGAAAGTCATTGGCTCTAGAGTGCTGGCGGACATAGCGAGAGCATCTGAAACATAGTTTCTTTTCTGGGGAATAAGTTCAATGCCAAAGGCATCAAAATATTTGATGAGACTCCATGCCCAGTTGTGATATGTGACCAGCCTTTTATCATGACAACTGTATTGGCTCTGGACCTGTTTAACGATCAACTCTAAATCACCTAGGGACCAGAGGCGGGTGATTCCTTTGCTTAGCGCAAAAAGGAGTCCAAGGACCAAGGTCTCATACTTCGTAACATTGTTCATGCAGTTGAACTATAGCTTGTAAGATGTGAGGAAGGATTTTCCCCATGGGTTGATCAATTCCACTTCGGCTCCACAACCTTTCTTAGACCGAGACTCGTCAAACTTTAAGGTCCACAAGTCATTGTTCGTTGTCTGGAGCTGGGGAGACAAAGTGGTCTTTGGATTATTTTTGGGTGGTTGGGAGGAGTTTCCTCCAGCTCTGATGGCACATGGGTAAGGTTTTCCTCTAGAGAGGTTTGTGATTGAGATGTCTGAACCAGTGGCACCATAGGGGTGCTGCTAAGGGAGTTACTGGGCCCAGGCATGCTTTCTTTGTGTTTCTTTTCCCAGAGGGTATTGATGTGTGGGATAGAAGCAATGAGGAAAGGTCCACACTCTAATTTTGAATGTTTCTGATAATGCACCTGACACTAGGTGCCAAAAAAGAGTGTAGTAGGGGTTTTTGTGCTCCCTTGTGAGTCAACCTCACCCCTTAGTTTTTCATCCAGGTCCTGGGTTCTCTGGGAAATTATGGGATGTTCCTCGAGGGTGAAATTAGATGTCAAGACTTCTAGGGGTTAGTACACCCCAGGGGAAGTCTCAGAGAAGAGGACTTCATTTACCCTCCTAACTATGGTGAGGGCTTGTTTTATCCTGGCTTCACTTTCTACCTAGATCTGATTAGATTCTCTCTCCCAGGGGAGCCACAAGTGGGAAAGTTGGTAGAGAAATACCCGTTAAGGGACTTAGACCAATTGAAACTTAGTAACATGCCATAAGTCTCTCAGATGTCCACCACTTGGATGTCAATTATGATTTCTATCCTAGGGTCTTGGATGAGCTAAATCTAGACATTCTTTAGCTCACCTACCATTTTTATAACAGTCTTATCCAGTTGGATTACTGCGCCATTAGATGGGGTAGGGAAGAATCTGAGCTTCTGGCATATGGATAGAGGCATAATGTTTCCCAAAGCCCCAAAATCTACCAAGCAATTATGTATATTCTTCCCTTGTATGTTTAGCCCAAGTAGGAAGGGAGGATCCTCAGTATTTCCCTAGAAGACAACCGTGTTGGTGTCACCAAAAGTGATAGTTTTGGGTGGGTGACTAATGGCTTCTGGGTTTCCCAAGAGCTTCATAAGAGACTTCTTTTTCTCGAGACAGTTTAGAAAAACCTCCATTAAGGTCATGGAGGTGGTAGTTCATTCTAACACCTTTGTGATGTCAAACCTCCCTCCCAAAAATTGGAGGCTTCCCTCGGTCGGGTCCTTAGCTTGGTTAGAGATAGACTCTTTCGGTGGGAAGGGGTGATCAAGTATTTTATCCTGGGGAGGGGTGTCTTTGGGAGGTGGAGGTGCGTAAACTGGTCCTTTACTAGCCTGGCTCAGGGTGTTGTAGGGAGTCTGTGGGTTGGTGAAGGCATTGGCCTCAAAGGCCGGACTAGATTCATCAAAGAACCCCTATAGTTCAGGTTCTTCTTTGTCATCCTTTTCTGCTCCAAAGAAGATGGTCTCACAGGTGAAGGCACCGTGAGTGGGCTCTTGAATGGGGGGTTCTAAGGGAGTAGGATCAACGGTTTGTTGTCGGTCCAACTGGGAAATCATGATGACCTTCTCCAGTGTAGCATAGTTCACCTTAGAATGAGAGCTTGTGTCGTACAATCTACACCAATTGGTCAGAGGCTGGAGTTCTATGACTGGAATGAAATGGGAAGGTCCAGCACTAACCTGATTGGTGTTTTGGTTTGGAGGAGGTCCTCGAGTGTTAGAATTTTTGTTTCATTGCTGTTGGTTGGGTCGAGGCCTATTGTTGTAATTCCTCCCTCTGGCATTGTTATTTCATTGGTCGGAGAAAGTATTCCCTCTCTAGGAATTGGTGTTGTGGGGTGCAAGAGACCCCGCTTTTAGATGTCCCATGTCCACAGTCAGTGAGGACAATAGTTGTTGGAGGGATTCAACCTTGGTAGATAGCTGAGTGTTCACATCATAATGTTACAGTTGTTGTTGTTGGTTCCCAAGAAAGGGAGCAACAGGTACTAGAGTCGAGGGCAGAAATCCTCCATCCATGGATGAATAGAAGAAAGGCACTCCGGTAGGTTGTTTTTTTGGTTGTTGTGTTTGTTGCAGTTGGTTCTAGGGAAAACATTCCAGACCTGGTATTGCCTGTGTTTGTGTTGGATATACATACCATGCCTGCTGGTCTATCGATGGTGATGGGGGATTCATGGCCATCATAGGGGCACCCATTAACTGATTGGGGTTGTATCCCCCAGTGTAAGAAGTTCCATCGGGTATCATGTTGAAAGGCATGCTTTGCCCGATCTTGCTCGGAGGTTTGTTAAGACCATGAGACAACTCCAAGGCTAGGTTGTAAACCTTCGCCAGCGTGTCCTGGTTAGTAGGAGTAGTAGTTCTCCATAGGAGAGTGGAAACAAAGGGGTCCATCATGTTCAAGTATGTCTGGATGGTTACATTCACAGATGGGATGAAATGACCTGTGCATCGCTTCAAGGCACATTGGAACCGGTGGTTGAATGCTATAAGGGGCTCATTCAGTTCCTTCCAAATGGAGATGAACTAACTATGGGACCACACTGGGTCTATGTGTATGTGAAAGGCTACCAAAAAGGCATCTTCCATATCCTGCCAACTGTTGATGGAGTTGGCGGGTAGGTTAAAGTACCAGTTTAGCTCATTCGGTCCCAGGGATAGAGGGAACATCTGGGTCACAATGTCTTGATGTTGGATCTAGTGTTGGTTCATGTCATCTTTGTATGCCTGTAAATACTCTTCTATAGTTCATGAGCCTAAGTGCTCATATCAGGGACAAATATTTTTTGGATGCACAGGTAGATCATTGGTTGCACCCGGAAAAGTTCCCATCGGGGACCATGTGTTTCCAAAGTAAGCAGCCATCGGGGGTGTTGGATTTTGCTGAGGCTGAATGTTAATCCCCAGGGTTGCCTGGGAGACTTGGGTATTATGAGACGTAGTTGATCCCCAGACAATGTTAGTTGGCTTGGCTTTTGGAGTTTGCTTCTTTCGAGCGGGAGGCTCAAGTTTGACAAACCTTTCAGGATTGGGGGCTGATCTAAGGATTCTTTCAAATCAGGCTTGTGAAAATGATCCAATCCCACTAAAGGTCTGCTTCCTAAAACTATGGCTTAGAGAACCTTTTGGTGGTGTAAAATCTAAATCCTCAGAGGGGGACAAGCTCATGTCCTCCTCATACTATGTGGGTTGCCAACCTCGTCGCTGTGAGGAATAAAAGTGACGAGATCTACCTTTGCATGGATTTTTATGATTTAAACAAGGCCTCCAAGAGAGATAATCACCATCTCCCCTCATTGGATGAGGTGTTGCAAATTATGAATAGATCACAAATGATGTCTTTCCTAGACGGGTACACTGGGTATAACCAAGTCATGGTTAAGTATGAGGATAGAGATAAAATGACATTTACCACCAAGTGGGGAACATTTGCATATTGAAGAATGCCCTTTGGTCTGATCAACGTAGGGGCCACATTTCAGAAGGATATAGACATTGAGTTTGAAGGCCTAGTGAACCAGTGCATAATTATGTACATGGATGATTTTATCATCTTTTCCTGGGACAAGCGTGATCATTCCGCCCACCTCGCCCAAATTTGTGAGAGATGTCGCTGGTATGGAATATCCCTCAACCCTAAGAAATGTATATTTAGGGTTACTAAAGGGAAGCTGCTTGGGCATATTGTCTCCAAGAAGGGTATATCCATTGACCCTGAGAGATTTGAAGTGCTGCTAAACTTACAGATGCCTGACAACAAGAAGGAAATGAGATCTTTCTTTGGGAAGATCAATTTAGTCCGGCGGTTCATCACTGGATTTGCCAAGATAGTAAAGCCACTCAATGAAACGATGAAGATAGATACTAAGATTGAGTGGAGTCCTAACACAAAGCAGCCATTCACCTAGATTAAGCAAACAATCATGGAGGCACCAGTCTTGGCTAGCCCGAACTATTCCCTCCCTTTTTATATATACTCCTTTGCCTTGCCGCATTCTGCCATGGTATTATTGACCTAGAAAGTTGAAGGGGAAGAATGATCAATAGCTTTCATGAGGTCCCCCTTTAAAAATGATGAAGTCTGGTATTCACCTTTGGAAAAATAGAATTTTCTCTTATCCACGCCATGAAGAAATTCTGGCACTACATTCTTCAAAGCAAAGTACATGCTATCATCCTAGACCAGGCTGTTAAGTATCTGCTAATGTAGAGTGAATTGGGTGAAAGACAAGGGAAATGTATGACCATCCTCCAAGAATATGACCTAAAAATGCAACCCATGAAGATAGTACGAGGCCAGGGACTATGTAGAGCGATGACAGAAGAGACTCCCCACATTGAATGCCAGACATACACAGTGGAGTCTATTACTCAAGACCCATGGTGTACCAACCTAGTATACTTATTACTAAATAATAGATGTCTAGAGGGGGTACCCCCAAATAAAGGTCACACCCTGCAATTGAAAAGTGCACACTTCATGATAAAAAAATGGTATGCTTTTCCATAGGAATTATGAAGGGGTATATCTCTGGTGCGTAGGTAGGGACCAGGTTGCAAAAATGATTGAAGAATTTCATGGGCAGTTTGGAATTGGGCATGGCTTAGCTGATACCACTGCCCATTAGATCCTTTGGTTTAGATACTATTTTCCATGTATCTTCAAAGATGTCTACACTCATGTTAGGAGATTCCATACTTGCCAAACATTGGCACATCATGAGCAAAACCCGTCCATGCCTCTATAGCCAGTCTTCAAAGCTAGACCCTTTGCCCAATGGGAATTTGACTTTATCAGGGAGATCAAACCCAATTCATCTACCAACCACCGGTACATTCTTACTGCTACCAATTATTGCACCTGGTGGTCTGAAGAGATACCTTGTAAAAATAACACGATAGATGTAGTCATAAAATTCCTGGAAGAAAACATCATCACAAGATTCAGAATGCCATTTGCTATAGTATGTGACAATGGTCTGGCATTTTCTTCAGTGCAATTAATCAAATGGACATATGAAAAAAATATCAATTTAAAGTTTTCAGGTAACTATTACCCCCAAGGGAAGGGTGTTGCTGAATGAACCAATAAAAATCTACTTGAAGTAATCAAACACCTGTTAGAACAAAACCCCCGGGACTGGCACCAAAAGCTTAGATTTTCTCTTTGGGTAGATTGTATGTGAATAAAGGCAACCCTGGGAACATCCCCATTTCACTTGGTCTATGGCTAGAATCCAGTATTCCCCATCAACCTACAAATCCCATTTTTACAAATTATGCAGGAATTCAGCAACCAAGACAACATTGTGGAGGTTTGACTTTTTAACCTAGTGCAGATGGAGGAACAAAGAGACACAGCCCTTGAACATTTTGCGCATCACCAAGTAGTAGTAAAATGATAGTTTGACAGAAGAGCCCAGTATAAGGCCTTTCAAATTTTGGACTTGGTCCTCTTGTGGGACAAAGCCTGGGAAAATAAAGGAAAGCACACCAAATTTTAGCAGCTCTGGCTTGGACCATACCTGATATTTGAGATCTACAGGGAAAACACTTATCACCTCAACACTATGAATGGAGAAGCTATCCCATTTCCTATCAATGGATAGTTTCTCAAGCACTATTTTGAGTAAGTTATGTGATAAGTTTGTCCAGGGTTGTATTCTATGTAAAGTTCTCACTTGTAAATATCTTTTCCGGTGCTCGGTTTGGGGTACCTTGTCCTTGTAAATAGTCTATCAGCCGTCCTTCAGGACCACTTCCTTTTCTGTTTGTTTTCATTTTTTTTTTCCTTGGGTTCCCAATGTTTTGCCTCTTCTTTGTAGATAGGTATGCTTCGCATAACATCTAGTCTTTGGATCAATGCCCTATGTATTATGGGTAATTCAAAATCTATTGTTAGCATGGTGGAATTTGTTCACATTCTGGGGTTACTTTGTAAGTGTGGTAAAATTTTATGGGTGATCTTCATCTTGTTCACGTCTTGACAGTCTGAACATTAATTAACAAAAAATCTATGAAACAAGTAATCAGACACTTTGAGGACAGATCGGTTGCACTAGCTATTGGACCAAGTCTGAAAATCATTAAGAATATCTCAAGTCTAGAACATTCTCTCCTATTCAATAATTTAAAGCTAGGTGGCAAGTGAAAGAAGTACCACCTCAGAAATTAGCTAAGCTTAAGGTTCAAGGTGAAAGAAGTACCGCCTTCCCAACTAGAAAAGAAAAAAGAAAAGAACGAACTGAAGAATGGAGAATTTTAGTATTCGGGGAAAGCATGCAAGATAGGACAACTTTGGTTTGATTCATTTAGTGCTTCCTCTCTATTTCTCCCAGAGGTCATTGGCTTTGTTTTCTTTCAAAGAACACAACTGATGAAAGATCAAAAGATTGAATTAGCAATGAGTTCAATTTTCTGGACGCCTCATTCTATGCAAGCAAAATGATCTAGGTAAAGATTAATTCTAGTTTTGCTAACCAGAGATTCCAAAGTTATTGACTATGCTAAGGCATTCATCCCAGATAGTTTCCATTTGTTATGCCTTGCATACCCATCCCTACATTTTGTAGGCAAAATATTGGGTCCCCCTTTTTCACTTTTTCCCTTCCCTTATTTTCTTTTGTTTCCTTTGTTTTCCCTCTAGGATTTGCTTCTGTGAGGTTTGTCTTTCTTTTGTTTTGTTTCCTTGTGTCTCTGGGAGGACCCAGTCTTGGAGTTTGTTTGTTCTTTCTAGAGTTGGATTCCGGACTCTAGGATTCTCTGCAATCATATCTTCTTTCATGAGAAGGAATGATTGCATGGAATTCTCGGGCCTAGAGTTTGGAGTTTTCCAGAGTTGTTAGAAAAGCGCAACCTATTTTTACCCTAGGGGTATAAATGGAAGTTACTTGTCATTTTCACAGTTATCGCAATTAAAACAGTTAGAGAATTCAGAGTGATATTGAAGTGATTATAGTGATTAAATAGTGAAGTTGTTCCTTGTGCTTAGTGGCTAATCAAACATTGATTTGCGGTGTTGGCTTGTGATCGTTCAAAGGTGGAACTATTGTAGAGAATTTCCCATGTCTCTCTTCCCTGCGTCCTTTGCATTTTTAGGTTGGTTGTCATTTTCATTCTCTAGTTTTTTGTCCCTCTGGTTTTCCATCTTTCTTTTCATTTTTGTGGTGCTCGCTTTGTTCATTTTTTGCTTTCATTTTGCTCTTGTTTCCATTTTTTTTGTTTATTCCTCGCTTGCCTCCCCTTGGTGGGTTGGCCCTACTAGAAGGTTGTCTACATTCTGTGTAGTTGTAGTCTAGTTTATATATTGTACATTGTCAAAGTCTAGCTTTCGTGCCTTCACAAGTTTTGTATGTTATGTAAATACTCTATAAATGCTGTATATATGCCTCAGCTCTTTTTATTTTTTTGTGAATACCCCTTGTATATCCTTCCATTCTTGACAAGCTCGTCATGCTCCATCACTTCTTGGATCACTCTGCCAAACTTGTCCAGAGGGATTCACCATGGTTCAAACTCAGCACCTCATTGGTTCGAGCCATGACAAATTTCTCTCTCCTTGTTGTGTCATCTTAATGGCGAGATTAATTTCCCATGAGTGGGAATTAAAACCCCATCCCATCTGGAATTCAATTTACCTTGTGTTGGCTTACTTGTCACCATTAAATGTCATTTACACAGCTTGTCACATGACCACGTGACAACCCATGTCAGCCAAGTACAACTTCCTCCTAGTCACATCGACATGACAATGAGTAGTTCTTCTGGACTCTAGGTGCTGAGTCGCCTAGAGTTCTCATTCCATCCTTGTCACTTAGTTCAATACCCTGGAGCCCCCGAGTGGGTATCATAATATAGATCATGTTTATCTTGAATACTCCAAGATTTTGATATATGCTAACCAATTTTTGGATAGGTGCGGCACAGTGATAATTCCCCTAGAATCCACTAAATTATTATTATTATACTAAGTATTTATGGTTCTCCGGTCTTGCAGGTTGTTGATTGTGTGATGCTAGCAAAGCTGCCACTAACCTCCAAGTACCCAAAGGAGGGAATTCTCATGGGATCCAAGGTGGATTCCAAAGTCCAAGAAATAACAGATATAGATCCCAGACTTTGGGCTGAAATGCAAGGCTTAATCCAAGCCATCTACAGGTTGAAGGCCGACGGAGACAGTATGGCTACTCATTTGGGTTCCTCCGGCATTATAAAGGCTGCAAACTTTCCTTGTTTGGTGCAATCAATGGAATTAATACATCAACTAGCAACATTGTAAAATGCACCTACTCAAAAATTTCTTCTTGCTGATCCCTGGCCATTACAACATCCAGCAATGATTGTCACTCTGGACACAACAACTTTTTCCTTAGGGTTGGGGATTCCATAGTTTAAGGGATCCATCATCATCAACTAGGCCAAGTCGTTAAAGGATTTTGAGGAGGCTTCCATTGTCTCCTAGAAATACCTTAATAGCCAGTGGCTAAAGTCCCCGAAGAGGGACCATAAAAGGATGAAGTTGGAAATTCCCCGCGGGGATTTCAAAGAGCCCATTCAGGTGGGCATTTTATTCTTATGGAGGATCTTTGGATCGCGCCATGCCCATGATTTATTGGCATGGATGTATTACTTTATTTACTGTATCACCACCCACAACTAGACCTTCAACTGGGTGGCCATTATAGCCAATCATGTTGACACGCAGCTGAAGGGTGTCATCCAGAGTTCCAAGTTCTATATGACATCTTCCATGCTATGGGCACTGGCCCAACAAAGACCATCTTTTCTAGGTTTGGGAATAGTAGGTGAACTTGGGAATGGGCCAGGCTAGTTAACACCATGGGATCATTATCCCCAAGTCCAATGGGAACTTAGTTTCCTAAATTTCTGTCGGGTAAATAATTCTTTCATTTACCAAAATATTCTAATTCTTACTTGGGACTCTAAGTACAGATTGTTGTAGGAGGTGATGAACCTGATCAGTACTTACGACCACTATTTCATTCAGTTCAAACACCACACCTACATTCAAGTGACCAGCTTCTTTGGGAAAACCTACCTTCTTCCTTGGTATTGTCTTATCCTACTTTGACATGATGCAAAGTTGTCCTTATTCAACTTAGGCACATCCCTTTTACTCATCTTGTGATCTTTATCTTGAGTCTTTAAACTCTCTTCCAAGCACACCATCTCTGATACCAATTATTAGAATAACTAAGAGGGGGGTGAATCAGTGGCCTCAAAAATTAATCTAATAATTCAACCAAAACTTATATCACATATATAAAACCTATGGTTATCTTCAGTCCTACAAGATGTATGCCTTGTGTGAATCTAACATATATATATTTCTCGGTAAATATACTATTTATCCTTTCATTAAGCTTTATCAAATAGAAATTTGTCTTTTCTTAACCTTTACCAAATATTAGTAAATAAACTTAGTGTTTAGCGATCAATCCTATTTTAGTAATGTGTAAAGAAAAATATCAAAGCAATGAACCTATACACATTTGACACATGGATTTTTAACATGGAAATCTTGTTAAGGGAAAAACCACTTGGGATCGGTAACCCAAAATTTTCACTCTTCTGAAGTGAGCTCGGTGAAGAGCCAATCCTATTAAAGGTTACAAACACACTGTTAAGTGTGACCTTGTTAGAGGATTTAAAAATAACAATTTATCACTTGACCTAGCATTCACTATGTTGTCAACATGAAAACTTTTTGTTACTCCTTGAGATGTATCTCAATATATTAAAGATGGTTAAATCCCACTCGGTTAAGAGATTTTTTGAATCAATATTTAAACTGAAACAATATATGATTTGTTCATAAACACAACTTAATCTTGCAGATGTTTGGATCCATTGTAAGTCCATACTACCTCTTCTAATGAATGTTCTCTTCAATTCCTTTGCTCTACTTCTTTCTGCTCAGTGAATGTTGTTGCTTGGTGTCTGCAGAATTCTTGCATCCATTCTTCAGCCTATATGATCATATATGCATGAATACTTCTATCTTCACTAGAATTCTCTTCAGCATTCCTCTCTTCATAATGAATTACTTGTCTCTTTATATAGACATAATTCTACCTGTTTCTTTCTTCTTGTTTTCTTCGTTGATCACTTCTTGATCTGTAAAGTTCACCATGCTTGCTTTATTTTTATTTTGTAAATCTCTCCTTGTTTTCTAGGAATAAAACATGCTTTAAATATCCTTCTTATCTATAGCTTTTAATTGATTGATAGAAATAAAGAAAACAATCAGTTAACTCTAAATATAGCTCTGCCAGCTAAGTTGTTTTGTCATTTGCTAACTCCAGTCCTTGTCGGTCAACACTTTGGTTGCGCTTGGTGACTACTACAGATAGCTCAGGCATGAACTTCATTTTTTTCATTGACAACTATAGTTAGCTTGGTAATGCTTGCTCGGGTATCTCTTACCCAGGTAACAATTTCCATTGGTTAACACTGTGAAATTCTATGCTCAGGGTACACTATCTGTCAGGGTTTACTATCACTTGGTGTATATGATTATCGACGACAAAAACTTTGTCTCTTTGAATCTTTAAGTGTTGTGACAATATGTGTATGAGAAATCATACCATATCAAGTTGACATCAATGAAAATATAATACATTAATTGATTTAATGTCTTGCATTCACCTTTTGCAACTCGGTGATCATCAACTTTGTCATTTTCAAATATTCAATCAATTATAGTTCATCAGTGCATAGACATACAAGACAGAGCAAGAGATCGCCTGACAAGCTACCACAATAGGGGGGATGGGACAGATGCTTTTGTAGCACAATGGAGAGAGGCCTAGATAATGAGAGAGGTAGAGTATTACCATAGGTTATACTATGACATCATTCCAGAGGGACAAAGAGATCCAACCTTCTTAGAGGGGACCCAGACACATACATTAGGAGGGGCATCTTAGAGTTCAATGGCGTGCTAGTGAGACCACTGAGAGCACCAAACAAAGACGAGGGAGGGTCATCCACGCCAACAACATGAGGACCTACGAGTTACCTTAATACACATTTTTACTATCAAGATGACATATACAGAGATGACATATGCATATATAATGTATTTTATGATATACTTTTTGATGGACATTATGATTCTACATGATGTGGAGCTTTTATGGGCATTTAATGGACTTTATGGACTCTATGGACGGTTATTTTTTTATGAGCTATATGATGATGCAGTGGATTCTATGTGATGTTTATGATGGTTTATGGACGTATTTGTGTTTATGTATAATTTCTATGATTCATATGTTTATGAGACTGATGCTTGTGATCTAGGATGTGTGTGTGATGTGATACATACTATATTACATGATTATGTTTATGGTCCTAACATTTATGATGCAGGATTGCATGGATTATGGATTGGATTGTGATGTATACATGATTTACATATCATTTTTATGCAGGGTGGATGATTATATATATGATGTATGGATACAATATTTATTATGATGTGATCTATGCATGTGATTCTATGGATGTAATTTCTGCAAAATAGATTTGAGATGTATGTTTTAATGTTTATGATATGATGGATATATATGATGTGATTGTAATTATTAATAAGATGGGTGTACAAATAAAGTAATGGTTAATTGTATGATGAGAAGAAATATATAAGTGGATCTATCAAGATAAATGGACTTAATGAAAGGATAATAATAATGGACCTAGATGATACATGCAAATGAATATGGAATAGACGTAATGAAATAGATAATACAATGTACAATTAATGAAGCAAATATAATGTAATGTAATATGTGAATGTACCTAAAAGATAAAATGCAACCTAATGAAAATAAAAATGAAACTAATGTAATTAAGTATGAAAGGCAACCTAATATAATTACAATGAAATTAATGTAATTAAGTATGAAATGTAACCTAATGCAATTAAAAATAAAAATAATGCAATTAAGACCTCTAAAATGAGACATCTTTTTGTGTGCATCAACATAACTGGGAGGGACATGTAGCTATCTGAGATGGGGGGAATGGTGAATAAATAACAGACTCACAAATGCAAAATGCAAAAGTCAAAAAGAAATTAAAAGAATGAAACTAAATGCAAAAGAGGATTTTGGGGATTATATCATGTTGATGTTGGAGAGTATACCCTAGTTTGATGTTGCAAAAGGAGGTATGCATCTGATTCTACAAAACATGGATGGCATGGTTCCTCTGTATGGACTAGACTTGTAGATAGATAGGGTAGATTTAGGAACATAGATGTAGATTAACAATAATGGTAGAACTAATAGAGTGACGCTCATGAGGAGACCTAGTACACCCAAGTCTTGATTAGGGACTTGGTAGAAGTGCACGAGACCTTTCCCCTAGTAAGGCATACATAACCATAACTGCATAACCAATAAAAATGAACTAAAGTGCCCATAAGAATATCATATCGCAAATGACACATGTATCAATACACACCAATTATATATACCAAGATATGTAAGATCAAGGCAATCATGAGTAAGCTCTATTTAAACACAAAGAAAAAATCAACAAAAAGTGCTCATGACCAAGCAATCATTCAGTCAACAATTCTTTCCATGAACAAGATCATGTGAGGATGGGTTTGATAAGCCAACTCAGGAAGGATGCATCCTAAGGGAAAAGATTGATTGATGTCAAATGGGCATTTGAAGGAAATAGATGTGAAATGAACAATAGTTAGGAAAATTGATCTCAAAATTGATTTGGTTAAAACTCATGTGATCAAAGTGGCTGTGATAAGCTCAATGTGATGGGGTTAAGCTTTGTTTGATGGGATGAAGCTCATTCTGTTGGGATGACACAAATAGATAATAGATCCTTATTATGATCATGAACAATGCCTCTTCATGAAGGGGTGAGAGGGTTGGTGAGGAGAATGAGGGATGATATGGCAGGATGAAAGTGGAATGGAATTGGTAGGATTCCTGCATAGATATGGGGTGGGGTAGGAATCTACAAATGGGTGGGATAAAGTAGATGGGTGGAAGGATATCTCATCATGAGATGGAAGGTGGAGTGAACTTGATAGATGGTGGATCCAAATTTGCTACACATGGCACCTGACGTAGGTTTTCACAATGGTACTTTTCCAAGGCACTTCATTACCAAGTTTTCACCGTTGGATGATTATTTCTCTTTACTTTTATGATTTTATGATTTTTTTTTGTATTTTCTACCATTTTTTTTTTATTTTTTTATTTTTTTATTTTTTTTATTTTTTTTGGGGGGGGGGTATTTTTTG
>MU223175.1:1222488-1312636 GCA_018584345.1 Thuja plicata | reverse complement strand
AAGGGGGGGGGGGGGAGTTATTAGTAATGATGTCCCAAGGAATACCATAGTGACAGATAAGGTAGTTCAGGATGAACTTCAAAATTTGGTTTCTAGCGGTGTAAGTAAGGGGAATGGCTTTGACCCATTTAGTGAAGTACTCAGTGGTGAAAATAATGTATTTGTGTCCATTGGAGGAATTAGGGAATATCTATCCAATGAGATCGAGTCACCAGTAGGAGAAAGGTCATGTTGTGATAGTAGGTTGAAGGGCTTGGGATGGTGCGAGTATCAAATTGCCATGTGGCTGATAAGGGACACCTATTGTTACATAGTGGTAGGAATCATGCTCTGTAGTTGGAGAATAGTATCATGTACATAAAAAATTATTTGCAAGAGTTAGTAAACTGGAGTGAGCCCCACATATTCCTTGATGATGCTCTTCTAATGTTGTTTGAGCTTCTTCTAATCATGGACACCTAAGGAGGATTCTATCAAAATATTTCTGGAAGAGGGTATTACTAAGGATAGTGTATCAAGAGGTGCAAAAAATGAAGGTCTTGTGTTTGTTAGCTATGAGGTGAAGTGGAGTGATATCAACATGGAGGTAGGATTACATCTCCTGGTACCAGGGAGAATCAGGACCAACAATATCACACACCATTTCAAATTCTGACATGTCATACGCATGGATCATAAGGTTCTCAACAAGAAACTCAGACCAACGCATGTGTTTTGGAATATGTATTAGGGATTCAATGGTGGTCATTGCATAAAAAAAAAATTGTTTTTTCTAATGATATGTCACAATACTATCTTTTTGAAGTGTTGTTTCAGATCTTCAACCACTTTGTGATAGGGAAGTAGTTTATCATCCTTTGTCTAACATTCATCATTAACTTGTTTGATAACAAACTGAGAGTCATCTATGATGAGTAGACTAGTGATTTTCTACTGGATAGCTAAATGAAGTCCTTTCACCAAGGCCTCATACTCTACAATTTTTTGTGTGCATGTAAATGTCAACTTGTAGGATTTAGGGATGAGTTCTCCTTGCAATGTCGCAAACAAGACTCCTGGCCCCAATCATTTATGTGTAAAAGATCCACCAAAATATTTTTTATTGTATACTTAGGGTGACAGTTATGATAGATTCATCTGGAAAATATAAAACTATAGGATGGTCTCCTAGAATAGGAGATTCTCCTAACTGATCATTGATTACTTGTCCCTTGATGGATTTCATGTCTAAATACACATGTCAAATTTACTTAGGATCATAACCCACTTAGTAGCATGACCAGTAAGAGCAAATTTAGATAACAGGTATTTTAGTGGATCAATCTTTGCAATGAGTTGGATTTTGTGATTAAGCATGTAATGATGAATTTTTCGCGTACACAAAACAATGACCAAGAATGATCATTCAATAGATATGTAGTCAACTCATATCCGAATAGTATTCTACTTAAGTAGCACATTGCTCATTATTTTTTATTATCATCTAGTTGTGCAAGGAAATCACCCAATGCAACAATAGTGGCAGAGATGTATAAAATCAAAGGTTGGCCTGGAATGGGTAGGACCAACACTGGTGGATTAGCTAGATACTGCTTAAGTTATTGAAAGGCTTTTTGACATAAGCAATCCCATGTGAAATTGACATCTTTCTGTGAGAGGTGAGAGAAATGATGGACTTTATCTGCTAGTTGTGACACAAATTAATAGATGGATTGGGGTCTTCCTTGTAGGCTATGGAGATATTTTAATGTCTTGGAAGATGACATCTCCAGGATGGATTTCACTTTCTTTGGGTCCACCTCAATTCCTCTGTAGGATATAATGTACCCTAACAACTTTCCTGATTGTAGATCGAAGACACACTTCTTAGGATTTAGTCAAAATTTGTATTTCTCTAGCCTATCAAATATTGTTGTGAGGATGACAATGTGTGATTCTCTTATCTTTGATTTTCCTAATATTTCATCCACATAGTCTTCCATGATATCATGCAGGATGTCATGAAAGGCAATTGTCATAGCTCGTTGATAGGTGGCTCCAACATTATTATGTCCAAAGGGAATGGATTGGTAATAGAAATTACCCTAGGGTGTTGTGAATGCAGTTTTAGGTTGATCCACTGCTACAATTCTGATCTAATTGTATCCAAAAAAGCCATCTATAAGAGATAGAATTTTATGTCATGCCATCAAATACAATACGATGTCTATGTTGGGGAGTGGAAAATCATCCTTCGAACATGTAAGGTTTAAGTCTATGAAATATGAATAGATGTGGATTCCCCCAATGACCTTACCTATTGGTACAATATTGGAGACCCATTCGGGATAGTCTATGGGTCTAATAAATTCAACATTGAGAATATTTTATAACTCTGCTCTCACTAATAGTTCTATTTGTGGATGCATCTTGCATAACTTCTATTTTACAGGCTTGATTTTAGGGTCTACCACAGGATGGTGTATGAATAGATCATGGTCCATTCCAAGAATATCTTTGCAAGTCCAAGAAAAGTTCTTTTGTACTTTTTGGAGAAAAATATTCATGTCGGTTTTCTCTTTTTCACTTAGGGGTACTGCTATAAAGGTGATCTTAGGGTCCTTAGCTATTCCAAGGTTTACTTCAATTATATCTTTGATGAGGATAGAAGGCTTTTATGGTGGAAGGGAAATGAATGAAAATTCAAATTATCCCTCTTATGGAACCTCAAAAATGTTTTCACTAGAAGACATGTCCTTTATTTTATATTTTTCTCCATCCAAAGGTGCCTTAGAAAGGTTTTCACTAGGGGATGTGTTATTGTCTTTTTTTCTTCTTTTTTTCACTTTTGTGACTATGAGAGTTGACTTAGCTACTAAAGTAACCTTGATCATTGTGATGTATTTTGTGCTTTTAGTCTTGGATATCTCTTAGGCCAAAGAGGGCTAATACTACCTCATCTGAATCACATATATCTAAAGTTGGTGGTGAGCCTTGTTGGTCCCAATCAATGAGTACAGGGTGTTTGAGTGGATAGTTAAGGGATGAAAGGTCAACTTAGGTTATGGAAAGGACATGGTTGGTATCAATGAGATCATTTTATATGTACTCAAAGGGGACTTCATAGAATTCCTCCTTAGGATCTGAATCAGAAGAAACCTCACAGGCATTAGTTAATGGCACCTTAGTTTATAGGGAGCCCAATCCTCTACCCTCGGGGTAGTCGGTTGCTTTGATTGGATCCTTCATACCTTTTTCCTTTTCACTAAGGCCTCTTCCTTGATATCCCATAATTTTGAAAATGGGAGTGGCCTTCACATATTTTCCTTTAGGTATATCTATAGGTTTGTCTTCTCCATCTTTAAATATCTAGGATATGATGTAAAATTCCATATGTTCATCACTAAGGCATCCCCAAAGTTCAAAAGTTGTCTTCTTACATTCCATGATACCTTTATCTTTCTTGGGAAAGAGTTGAAAATGTCTACCATATGAATTTGGGGAGAGAGGGAGTTGAACAATACAAAAGGCATTCTCAAATTTGTATTCTCCCATACCTTTATCAGTGAACTTAACCTTCTTATCAGATTTAAGGATATTTTCTTTAGTGATCTTCTCTTTATCCTTAGAATTTTAAGATGAAGAGGCCTCATGAGTTGATGGTTTAATGGTTTATTTACTAGAAGGTTTCTTAGTAGAGGATTTTATGGGTTCCTCTTTGGCAACCGGTCTGACAAACCCATTCACTAGGAAAGAGTGGGTTTGTTTCCTTCTAATCATTTGCAATACTGGAAGGGCTTAGGATCTTTAGGAATAGTGATTTCATGACCTTGATGTGGTAACTTAGATAACTGATGGAACATGGAAGGGAAACCTCAAATAGTGTGTATCCAAGGTCTTCCAAGAAGTATATTATAGAGAAAATCAAGATCTAGGACTTGGCATATAGTCTCAATTAGCGCAAGGCCCACTTAAAGATGGAGTGTGATCAATCCTTTGGATTCTCTTTCTTTGTTGTCATAGGCCTTGATTGTTATTCTTTTTGTGTCATATAGAAGATCATCAGGGAGTCCCAATTGTCTTATCATTTTTAAGGTATAAAAAATTCAAACTGGATCCACCATCTGTAAGGACCCTTTTTATTTTATGACAATGGATGAGAGCTTCAATGTGAAGGATTTTGTTATGATGTGGATCGGGATAATGAAAGTCCTTATCCATGAACTCAAGGTATTGTTGTGCGGCTAGGTTCCTAATCATGGCTTGAAATTGGTATGCATTGATATTATTAGAGACACACAACTCAAGAAGGGCTTGCTCAAGGATCTCTTTATGGATAGGTGAAGTATGGAGAAGCTTAAGGATGGATATCTATGTAGAAGTCTTCCAAAGTTGTGACAAAAGGTCATACTATAAAGCTATTCTAGTGGAAGTGGATGGTGGGACTAGCGGTGTGGCAGCTTGGACAATATCTCTAGCTTGATGAGTGTTTGCATTATAGTGTGCACCCTTTATTTTGAGGGTATTCACATGATTATCTAATTATTTGATATGACCACATAAGGAGTCAAATCCCATGGTGTAATTTTATTCAATATTTCCATAGAATTAATCAAAACCCATGATATTGTTGGTGGAGTAATCTTATGGCATGATCTTCAATGCTGAGGCATTGTTAAGATCATGTTTAGGATAGGGTTGGCTATAGATCTTGATTTGGGTATTTGATGATGATTTTGTTTGTATCTCAACCTTAATCTTTCATTCGTCAATAAGGTCTTGGAAAAAGTTTTTGATGTAGTCAAGGATGGAGAAATACCAAAAGAACACTATGATCCTTGCAGCCAACACACACAATGAAAAAACATGAAAAACAAGCCAAGAATGCAAAAATGAGAGATCAACCTTCATTTATGATTGGTGAATCAATTAGAAAAGAACCTGCAACATGTAGTCTCACATGCCATATAGACATGCATGATTAGATTATAAATCTCTTACAAACCCTAGCCAAGCTACACTAGATAATCTTATGAAAACTCTTTTATTCCATAGGAACAAGTCCATAAGCTTAAATAGAAAATACAATCATCGTTCGACCTAGAAAAGATCACATTTTTCAAGAATAGGAAAATGTGTTACAACAATTAGGTCATGAACCAGAAAAATGGATCAACCTCCAATAAAAATAATAAGAGATGTGATCATATAGATAAGTTGGCCTCAAATATAATATTGAGATGGTATAATCACGCTCAAAAAAACCAATTGAAAGATTGGGGAAAAAGATCAAAAACCCAACCACTGATTAGAAACATGAAGAACAGTACATACCCGCAAATAATCTGGAACAACTCTCACGTGATGAATCCAAATGAGGTGCGATCATAGGAAATTTTCCAACATAAATCCAAGAACACATAGCCATGACTAACCCCCAAAAGAACAAGTACATATCTATCACCAACAAAAACACCAGACTGAAAGAAAATAGACTAAATACTAAAAGCAAATGTTTTTGGTGATGCAAGATCATCATGATCCTAGGAGGTTCTTGCACAAAACACTGAGGGTAATTGAAAAAATGAGTCTCTCACTTTACGGGGCCAAAGGAAAACCAAATAATTCTACCTCAGCTTGAGAAATCCATGATGAATCCTCAACTGGTTTGTCCTTCCACTTGACTAGATATTCCATATACTACTTACTTCTTGTACTTCAACCAACTCTACTATCCAAAATCTTCTCTATCTGCTCCATCTTCTTCTTAGGATACTGGTGTCCAACATCTAATTCTCCACTTCTACTACAATATGATTCATGATACTTATACAAATCAAAAATATTGAAGATTGGTTATATATCCATGTCCTTAGGTAATTCCACTTCATAAGCATCCCCTGAATAAAATCCCCTCAAGATCTTACAAGGACCAAATTTCTTCATCTTCAACTTGTTATAAGTACAAAATAGAAATCTACCCTTCTGCAAGTATACCATAACTTCATCTCCCTCTTGAAATTCCTTATGTCTCCTCTTCATGTATGGTCTCCTCTTATAGGATTGATTCATTTATTCCAAATGACGTCTCACCTCTTCATGCAATGATCTCATAACCTCTACAAATTCCTCTCCTTCAACACTCTTCTTAATATCATGACTAATATCCCTTAACTCTTCTATCCCCTTAGGATTAAATCTATTAGCTACTTCAAATAGTGTCTTCCTTGTGATCCTATTTATGAATTGTTATATGAAAAATCTTCCTATGGTAAAAATAAATCTCAATTTCCAGGCTTATCTCTAACTAAACATCTCAATAAGTTCCCCAAACTCCTTTTCACAACCTCTTTTTGTACATCAATTTGTGGATGAAAATTAGAACTAAACTTCAAATCATATTTCATCTTCTTCCAATGTGTCCTCCAAAAATACCCAACAAAATGTCTATCCATGTTTGATACAATGATCTTAGGTAAGCCATGTAATCTCACAATCTCCTTGAAAAATAAATCAGCTACATGCACTACATCTGTATTCTTCTTACAAGGAATAAAATGTGTCATTTTAGAAAACCTATCAACAACCACAAAGATAGAATCATAACCTCTCTATGTTTTAGAAAATCCAAGTACAAAATATATACTAATCTCCTCTCAAGGTTTGACCGACACTGTCAAAGGTGTATACAACCCCACATTCTGACTATTTCCTTTAGCAACTTGACATACCTTACATCTCTATACAAAAATCCTCACATCCTTCTTAACTTGTGGCCAAAATTAATTCTCATTAACCAAAGCAATTGTCTTATCAATGCCAAAATGTCATGCTAAACCTCCACTATGTTTCTCCTTAATCATATCATCCCTCATGGAACTCCTAGGTATGTATAGTTGACTACCCTTGAATAACATCCTATCTTGAATGACATAATCAAACAAATTAATTCTATAAGCAACAATAGGTTCCTTACAAGCTTTCCAAGATTCAACAAAATATGGATCTCCCTCATACAAGGTCTTCAATTCATCAAAACCCAATATTGCAATCCTCATCTTAGTCAACAAATTTCTTCTCCTATTAAAAGCATCAACAACTTTATTTTCTACACCACTCTTATGTTTCAACACAAATGTATAGCTCTGTATAAATTCAACCCATTTGAGTTTTCTCTATTTCAACTTACCTTGGATGCTCAAATACTTTAATGCTTGATGATCAGTATATAGTACAAACTCCTTAGGTAACAAGAAATGTCTATAATTCTTCAAAGCTTAGATTATAGCATAGAATTCATGATCATACACTGAATACCTTCTCTTTGCATCATTCAACTTCTCACTGAAATAAGCAAAATGTCTTCCTTCTTGAGTCAGGACAACTCTAATTACATTTCTACTAGCATCACAGTCTACTTAAAACATCTTATTGAAATTAGGTAAAACCAATATTGATTTCTCTGTCACCCTCTTTTTCAACAAACTAAAGCTCCTTTGTACTCCATGTGTCCATATGAACTCCTTTTTATCACTTCTCATGGTTTCACTCATTGGTCCACATATTGAGATAAAGTTTCTAATGAACTTACTATAGAAACTAGATACCCCATGAAATGATCTTACTTCTCCAGAACTCCTTGGTGTAGGCCACTCAATAATGGCTTTTACTTTCTCAGGATCCATCTTCAATCCTTCTGCAAATATTACAAATCCCAAGTATACCAGCTCTGCCTTCATGAAAGTACACTTCTTTATGTTTATCAACAACATCTCTTCGCTTAACCTATGTAATACTTACTTCACATGTATCAAATATTCCTCTTTGTTCTTACTGAAAATCAAGATGTCATCCAAATACACAATGATAAACTTACCCAAAAATCTCTTCAGGAATTCATTAATCAACCTCATGAAAGTACTAGGTGCATTAGACAATCCAAAAGGCATGACCAACTATTCATATAGTCCTTCATTTGTCTTAAATTTTGTCTTCTACTCATCACCTTCTATGATTCTAATCTAATAATACCCACTCTTTAAGTCTATCTTGGTGAAATACTTAACTCCACTCAAACAATCCATCAATTCATCCATCCTTGGAAAAGTAAACTGATACCTAATTTTAATCTAATTGATACCTCTTTAATCAATACACATTCTCCATTTTCCATCTTTCTTAGGTGCTAATACTGCAGGTACTGCAAATGGACTCAAACTTTCTCTAATCATTCCTCTCTACAACAATTGTTTCACTTTCCTATTGAGTTCTTCACTCTCCATCGGTGACATCCTATACACTTGTTTTTTTGGTAAACTAGCTCTTGGCATCAAATCCATGTAATGACTAATACTTCTTACCAATGGTAATCCATCAGGTACATTATTTGATATGATGTCAACATACTCATTCAACAATACAGTGATCTCCTCAAGATGTTCTTCTACCAAAACATTATTCTTATACTCCTTAGTTACTAATCCAAAACAAACAATATGATGCTTCATGCCATCCAAAACATTCCTTCCATCCACTAGAAAAATCCATGCACTGGTACAAACTTCACTCTTAATAGGTTCCTCTAAAGGTAACATATTTTTTTTTACACCATGAGAAACAATAGTGTAAATATTCTTTCTACCATCATGTATAGCTTGCCTATAATACTACCATGGTCTACCCAACAGAATATGACACACATCCATAGACATAATATCACACAACCAACTCCTCTAAAGAAAGATTATCAGAATTGTCACTATCTATGAAAACATTACACACCTTGTTCTTCACCTTACATCTAGTTCTAAACAAATTCTTCCTCTATATAGAATCCTTCTCTTGTTCCTGGTGATAGAGGATTCTCCTATTCACCAAGTTTTTACCTTCCTCTTCTCAATTTTTATTCACTAAACCAATGGACTCTTCATCAAAAAATGTTTTTCTCCTACTACCCTCTGGCTTCTTCTCAGAGTTACTTTTCTTGCATTCAAAGGCTCTATGTCCTGCTTCACCGCATTTAAAATATGTGTCATTGAACTTATTTCGTTCACCACTACTTGGCCCTTCATATCGATAGGAAATCTTGTCATTCTTCTTATACTGATTAATGTCCTTAACTTCTGAATCACTTTTTCCCTAATCTCCAAAATATCTACCTCTACCTCTTTTAAATCTTCCTCCTCTGCATATTTGTTTTTGTTCACGCTTCCTATTCATCTTCTCTCCAGCCTTTAAGGCCCACTTATAAGCCTCTTCCAAACTTATTATCTACAACAGATTGATTTCATCTTTTATGGACACCCTCAAACCATTAAGATACCGAGCAACTTGTTTAGCCTCATCATCTATATGACCAGATCTAATGTTCAACTTTTAGAACTCCTCAGTATAACTCTTAACACTTTGGTTCTTTGCTTCCAATTCTACAACTTCCTAAACAAGATTACTTGATAGTCCTTAGCCAAGAACATATCTTTGAACTTGTTCACCATCCTCTCCCTAGAATTGATCTTATCTTTACCTCTTCTTTGTCAATCTATCTACAAATTTTCCCACCATAGGGATGCATGTCCTTTCAACTTTGTACAGGCATACTTCACTTTCCTATCTTCATTGGTTCCCCCAAGCTCAAAATATTTGTCCATCTTTGTGATCCAATCTATAAACTCATCAACATCTAGATTGTCATGATAATCAAGGGGTTTGAAATGAGGTCTCTTATTGACATTAGTTAAGGCCCTAATGAACCTTTCCTCTTCACGATTCAACTCTGGTTGCACCTCATTATTTTCTCCTTCCACAACTAGATCTTGATGTTGTTCATCCCCTTATTCATCACTAGCATATTATACATGTTGTCCTCTTCTCTGAGCAATCTCTACTGCTTCCAATCTAGAAAAAAATTGTCTTAACAAGTCTAAGATAGTTGTGTCTGGATTCCTAGCTCCACCTCTAGCATTTCTCTTGGCCATTATTCAATCCTTAGTAGTTGTAGGTTGAATCCTTTCAATTGCCACCCCACAAGTGAACCCTAAGTTTCAAAACCTACTACACCTTGCTTTGATATCACTTGATGTATTCAAGGATGGAGAAATCCCAAAAGATCATTCTTATCCTTGTAGCCAACACACACAGCGGAAAAAATAAGGAAAAAAAAGCCAAGAATGAGAAAATGAGAGATCAACCTTGAATTATGATCGGTGAATCAATTACAACAGACCTATAACATGCAGTCTCACATGCCAGACATACATGCCTGATTAGTTAAAAAATATCTTACAAACCCTATCCAAGTTGCACTAGATAATCTTATGAAAACTCTCTTATTCCATAGGAAGAAGTCCATAAGCTTAAATATAAAATACAATCATCGGTCAGCCTAGAAAAGATCACATTTTCAAAGAATAAGAAAATGTGTTACAATAATTAGGTCAGGACCCAAAAACAACTCGATCAACCTCCAATAAAAATAATAAGAGATGTGATCATACAGATAATTCAACCTCAAATGTAATACTGAGCTGGTATGATCGCGCTTGAAAAAACCAACCAGAAGATCAAGAAAAAGATCTGAAACCCAACTACTAATCAGAAAAATGAAGAACAATACAAACCCACAAAGAATCTACAAAAACTCTCACATGATGAATCCAAATGAGGTGTGATCATAGGAAATGATCCAACAAGATGCCAAGAATACATAGTCATGACCACAACCAAAAAGAACAAGTACAAATCTATCACCTACAGAAACACGAGAATGAAATCAAATATTCTAACTATTGAAAGCACATTTTTTTGGTGATGCAAGATTTCCATGAGACCAAGATGCTCGTGCATCAGTTTTCCAACTTCATACATTTCCTGGTATTATGACCCTTGATGCGATGATAATCACAATATTCATTATCTTTATAGAAAGTGGGCTTAGGTTGATTCTCTTAATAAGGTCTAGTGTTTGGAAAAACCATCATGTTTTGGTAAACAAGTCTTCCAAAGATGACATTGAGAGGTTTCACAAGGGAAGTGTATTGTCAATGTTGACAAGTATTGGAACCAGTATTGTTATTAATGTTATGTGGGAAAATATTGGTCCTGAGTGGATTGGTTTGTTGATGAGATTGTTGTTATTAATGTTGTTGTTGTTGTTGTTGTTGTTGTTGTTGTTTTGATTGTTGGATACTTGAATGTTTTGGACATGTTTGGCATCAGTCACTCCATCATTGATAACTCCCTTATTTTTGGTTCAAACCTTAGGTTTGTCATTGTTGGATGAAGGGGTATAATGTTTAATGGTCCCTTGTTGCAAGAGACCATCCTCAATGTTTTTCCTTTTCTTAATGATGGACTCAAACATATCAGGAGAATTCATTTTCATTTGGAATGACATTTGAGGCACTAAGTTTCTGGTGAAGATGTTAATCAAGTGTTGTCTGGGTATCTTCCAAGGTATTCTATTTACAAGGTTTCTCAACATTAGTAGGAAATTGGCAAAAGTATCTCCATTCCTTTTCTTTGTGTTACACAATTCACTTAATGATGCCTTATGATGTATGTTAAAGGAATACTATACAAAAAAAATTCTATGCGAGATGAAAGAAGGTAGATATGGACCTATGAAAGAGATTTATGAACCACTCAAGGGAAGGGCCTCCAAGACTTCTAGTGAAAAGCCTCTCTAGATAATTCTCATTGTAGGATACCTCTTGGCATGCAACATAGAATTCCTTAAGGTGTTGGACCGAACATGTTCCCCCTTTATATTTGTAAAATTTAGGAATTTTAAAGTTTGGGGGAAATGGTTGCATGTTGATTGAATTTTCGAATGGGTAGGGACATATTTCATCAAAAGAGAATTCCTTCTTCCCCCCATTTTTCATGCTATGCATAATTTTCTTGAGCTCATTGACCTATTGAGCTAAATTGGGAGCATTGTGATGTGGAAGCATATGTTTGAAATATTGTCCTCCACCAAGTTGTGATGATGTAAATGCAAATGATGTAAGCCTTGACATAGGAGGAGGGTACAATGATATGCTTGAGATATTTTTAAGAGGATGTCTTTATGGATCAGAATGTTAATCCAGAGATCAAAATGCTAACATCATTTAGAGAATCCTTCCTTCTTCATTAACATGTTTCCAGCCAGCACTAGTGCATACAATAATGGTGGCTCCAAGGGAGCATCTAACTACTGAGAGCTTCTAACAACTACGGAGCATTGAGCTCTACAACTAAGAACTAAAAAATTAAAAAATGCTATAGCTATGGAGTGCAAAATCATCAATTTCACCGACCTATGGAATGAGGTCAAACTTATTATTTATACACAAGTTTTCCCTAAAATTAACCTAACTTACTTTACACTTAAACAATATAATACAATTTCTAGTGGCCGGTACTACCTGCACCACACTACAAAGTCCTCGAGATGAAAAAGTTCTGACATGTCAAAAGAATAAGACAAGAAAGGAGGAGTGGAAGAATCAGCCTTGAGAAGAGAGCCAGAGGGAGAAAATAAGAAATTTGATCCCCCGAGGATCAAGGCTACATACCTCATCAATGGAAAAGTGGCTCCCCATCTCTGATGCACCAAGTGTTATGTTGGAGCGATGCCTTAAGAAGACCAGCTGTCAGAACCTTCTTGTTGAGATGATGTGTCTTGCTAGAGTCACCCACCCTCTGAAACCCTTATTAACTACTTTGAAAGTGACTAATCAGCTTTGGGAACCAGGACACGGGTCACTTTAAATAATACAAGAATATTGGATCTGAAATTCTAGGATCGAGAAGCTTGCACCCCCAAAGAATAAAGAATACAACTTATGCATGGTAAATGGAATTCTCCAGACTCTAGAGAACCTTATTATTCCTTACTATTTTTGAATGCCTCCAATACTTGGCTTACACCTTCTTTGTCTATGTCCTTAATGGTGTCCCATCGACTATGAACAGCCTCCAACTTTTCTTCAACATCTCTGGCACCGTTCTGGAACTCATCTACCATCTTCATGGCATCGTGTGTCAGATCATCATCTTGGATAATCTTGATAACCTGCCCTGGTCAAAATCTCCAGCAACTAGATACAAGAACTCCATTCATTCATCAAACTTGTTGAGGATGTAGTCCTCCAGGGTGCACGTCCTAGTGGTGAAGGGATTGAATTGTGATACTCTGACCACAAATGCCTAAAATAGGCCCAAGGGATATTGAGCCATAGTCACCTTTTCTTTTAAGGCCTTAACCAGTTCCTTGCATACCTCAATTTTGAGGCCAAGTCTAGAGTACTAGACCTGGAGGGAATCATATGATTCATCTCCCAAAATTCCTACCTCTGTGATGCCTTCTTCTCTAACGTTGCAAATTTCTTCCAACCCAGCCTTCCACTTTTCATATTTCTCTAAGTCTTGCTCCCATACAAGAGCGGAGCCATTTGCTTGGTTGATGAGGATGTTGACTTGGTAAAGAT
The DNA here is from genome assembly GCA_018584345.1 of Thuja plicata. Lineage (NCBI taxonomy): Eukaryota > Viridiplantae > Streptophyta > Pinopsida > Cupressales > Cupressaceae > Thuja > Thuja plicata. Next base: position 1,299,185 of record MU223175.1, on the reverse strand, counting down.
TTGGGAGGGACACTGCTAGAAATTGTCTTATGGCAGCTATCTTCTTGGCGTCCCACCCATCCACAACCTACACTTTCTTTTTCATGGCCCAGAGAGAATCCATGTCACCCTCTACAAGCAGCAATCCAGAGGAGGAGGTTTTCAGGTGGATCTCGGCCAAAGGCTGTGTAAGTTCTGCCAAAAGTGTGAGGAGATTGGTATTGGTCTCCCTTTCCTCCTTTAAATTCTGGCTCTTTTTGACATATAGGGCCTCTACTACTTTGGTGACCTCTCTCAGCAGGTCTAGTTCACCTTGCTTATCTCTTCTCCCCAGTGCCACTTCTATAATGTTATAATCTTTGGGCCTTATAGCTGCTGCATCTACATCTAGAGGAGGTGTTGTGATAGTCGCAACTATGTTTCCTGTTGGACCAGTCTGGAGGGCTTGAACTATCCGTGACTTCTTAGGCTTCTGAGCCTCTATATTTTGGGCCATCATTTAAGCCAAGGAGAGTGGAACACCTGATGCAACCACCGGGGCCTTTCTTTTTCTTGATTCTACCATCCATTGGGGTGGCTGGGATGGCTTTGTAGTTAAGACCTAGGCATCCAAGCTCCTTTCAGAATCAGGCGGTGCATTCCTGGAATGTACAGTGTCATTAGACTCTTTTCCTTTATCATGTTCCTATTCCTGCTCCCTGGAGGCTTCCATATTTTTTTCCATGTTGGTGTTCTCTTTTGTGATATCTGGGACTTCTTCTTCTTTGGAATCAATAGTACCTGCATATTTGAGGACTTCCTTGTCCCTCCCAGCATCAGTTGATCCAACATTTACATTTTCTAGGACTTCCTAGTCATTCTATTGTTGTTGTTCTTCGGCTTCATTGGCCTCGTCTGCTAGAACATTTTCCTCCATTGGAACATCTTCGGGAGGTGGGGGAGGTATTTAGCTAAATTTTAATAATGCGGTCATCATTACTACCTCAACAAATGTTCTCCAGGGCACTTGATCACCCGGAGTAACTGAAGGCATCTAGACCATGATGAATGGGGGTACAGTTGATCTCGTAGGTCTAGTTTCCCCAACCATCGACTACTCACCTATGGGTTACCTTGGCATATCTTCGGTCCCTTGGACTAATGTCCTCTCCCACTTAGGCTCCTTTTGTGTTTCATCCTAGACCTCCTACTCTGATGCAACTTATTCTTCCATGACTTCCTTTTCTACGAGGATCTCTCCTTTATCTTGAGCGGCGATCTCTTCAACCACGTGATCAATATCTTCATGCAAATTCATGAGTTCATCTGCCGCAAACACATCATCAAAATAATCATGTAGGGGAGGGATATTAGTAATCTCCTCAAGTTCAAGGGAGTCCAAACTGACATCAAATGGAGGCATATCTGGCATACCAAGGCTAGTGGCTTTGCTTGGAGTGGGGGTCACCTTTTTCTTCTTCTTTCTCAACAATGGGACCCCGATCTCCAAAATACTGGTAGACTCTGCCTCGGTGAAAGTCTATCTACTCATCATCGCAGCCAATGATGGGGATCCCATCAGGTGAGCAGACGCCATTGGAGTTATGAGGAGACCAGAGAATATCTGTGTGCTTATCTGTTGGCTAGCCAACCTTGCCAACTCCATTTGTTGATGTAGTTGTACCATTATGGGGGTTGGGCCTTGGGGAGGTACCTTAGCCAGGGTACCTTCTTTTTCTTTCCTCTTACTTGTGCTAGGTCTGGCAGTGGTAGCGAAAGATGGAGCAGTCCTTCAGACAATCGATCCCTTCTAGATACTTTTGGGACACACACGGGCAAAATACTTGTGACTGGCCTCTAAAATTGGGTGGCATACTCCCTCAATTATCAAGTCTTCTGGGGTGGCCCAATCCACCAGAGGGAGATCGAACTTGTCTAATCCCTATCCTTTGTATGCTAGGTCTTCTAGCAGCCCATCATCTGAAAAAACCTTCAAAAAAGTCTGAAGGTCAAGTGGCTTCATGAGTCTCTTGGACATCCATGAATGTTGATGGGCCCAGAGATCAAAATTGTCCTGACAGTCCACCCAAAAATCTTCAATATCTTCTTCATGCAGTGGGGATGCCTGGGGAAGTGCCAAGGAAATATTGCCTAGAGGATCATAATTCTTCCTAGCGTGGTGGAATTCCACCAATCCTAGTCTCTTCAAATCACTATTTGCCTCCCTTGCTGTGGCGAGGATGCACATATAATTCTCACATGAAATTGGGAATGGGATGTTAATGACCTTCTTCAATGTGAAGAAGGTGTGTAGGTCCATGATTTGTCAGCAGAACTCAAAAATAATGATTCTATCCCCTTACCACCTCAACCCTAATTAGGGTAAGGTCAAGGAAGAAGGAATCTACATTAATGCAAAAGGAATCTACCATCATAGTGGGCAATAAGTACCAATTATGTGTGCATGCTCAAAGGGAGAGTGGGGTGCAATAAATGACCATTAATCAGACCCACTATGCATTAAATGCATTTCTATCATGCAATCTACCTTTCACCGCTCTGTCTGAATGCCTAGAATCTTCCCAATACTACTTCTAACTCATCTATACTAACACTTAGTGTTGATTCTTGGTTGAATTCCAAAGCTACTATAGCTCGTTCAACTTTCCTCAACCTGTCCTCCCATTTCGGAAACAAATCCTAAGCAGTGTGCATATCATTCAAAAATGTGGAAAAGTTCTCAAAATCATCCCTGGTGAAGAAGTTCAATCTGAAGAAATCTTCCAATTTACTCTTTAGGTTGTCTACAGTTATCTCCTTTTAATACAACCTTTTTGATACCAGTGATGCGACTGTGTTGGAGATTTCTTGCTTGATGTTCTTAGCTATTCCCTTCAGTCGAGAAGATTCCTTAATGAAATGCCCAAACATTTCCTTGGCCATGAGCACAACTCCATACCATCGGGTGAAATCATATCCTTCTCCCTCTTTGATGATCCCATGGTCAACTTGCACCTACCTAGGTGTCTGCATCAACTCCTATAATTCTACGATCATCTCATCCTGATAGATATGCTCATCCTCCCACAATTCCTCCATGCACTAAATCAGAGAAAGGATGGCCAATTCCATATTGTAGACTCACACTAAGTCCTCAGCATGCTTGTGAGCTTCATTTTGGATGTCCTCGATCCAAGCCTCTACCCCTTGAAAATTTCTCCTGATCCTATCTATACTCTCTACTGCCTCAGTTGGAACAACCGGCAGAGGGACAAAAGATGGACCTTCTTCCCTTACTAGATGAGGTAGACATCTGATGTAGTCGCATAATCCTCTGATCTCTCCTTTCTACCTCTGATACTTCTCTTCTAATCTCCTCATCTTATTCTTGAATGCCTGTGTAGAATCATCAAGCTCCTCCAATACCTGCTCCTGGGAGGCATGACAAAAGTCAAACTCGGCCATGTTATATTCATCTGGAGTGATTTGATCCTTTTCTTTCTCCATGGCCGATGTTGCAAGCTGAAGGGTTTTGGACCCTGACTCATCTCGTACAATCTTCACAAACCTCTTATCCTTTCCCTTCTCATGTGATTAGTTGACCCTGTTCATAATTTCCTGCAATTTGAAAGCTAGGTCAACATCCTTTTCCTGACTCCTTTGGAGCCTCTGCCTCACCTATTCTGGAATGGCAGCTCCTTGATTCTTCTAAACTGCCATCTGCTTCTGCTCCTACACTACCCTTGTATCAATTTCTTTATCTCCATGACTTCTTGCCATCACCTCTGTGGCTGGTGTCTTTATCATGGGAATTTCATCTTCAGCCATGGGAATCTCTTCCTCTATTATCCTTCTAAAGAAAACACCAAGACTTTCCTCAGTGGTAACATCTTGTTCCTTAATTTTTGTTGGTGCAAGCCTTTCATTGGTGTTAATGCTCAATCTATCCTAAACTGACCTCGTCACATGTTTCTCTCCTTGCTTAGCTCTCCCCCTACTTGATTCTACTTCTTGCTTGGAAAAGGTGCCTATCTCTTGCACACTTGGAGTCCTGCTGGGTGAGGATGACATCTCCTTGACTCTTGGTCTCTTTTGTTGTGGCTCTTCAATATGGAGATCCAACCTTCTCTTTGTGTGTGTTTCCTGAGCAATATTCCTTTCTTTTCTATGCTCTGCACTCCCTAAGAAAACTTCTCCTTCTTCAATCCTTTCTCCTAATGCTTTCTTTGGTCTTTCATCCCGTAGTGGTTGATGCCCTAACAACTCGTAAGTCCAGTCTTCCTTTGGTATACTCATTCTACCAAGTTGGTGCTCAATCTACCACCTTGTGAATTCCAGGACTGGTTTTGCCAAAACATCAAGATTTGGAATCTCCTTTCTTTGCCAGTCATAGGGACAAGTAACCCTTTCCTTTTTTGGATTATACCCTTTATAAAGCACATTTATATCTTCCTTCATTTGATTAGGTACGTGAAAGAGTTTGCAAGCTTTGATGATGTTCAGGGGCAATCTAGAGTGCATCCTTTTCTTAGTCTCATTCTCATCTATAGCATTAGCCCAAAAATCCTCAAGGCGTGTCCTATGCTGATACCTTGCTCCTGCCATTGACTTGATTTCTTTATAAGGATCAAAATCTGGCCTTCCTGAGTAGAATGGCAGATGGAAGGAATGTAACTCATCCTAGGATCTGTCAGCCACCCTTAGAGACTGGCACATTTCATCTTTATCTTCTCCTATGAAAATTAGGAAATCCAATCCCAGCTTCTTCTTTCCTTTCTGAATCTGGTCGTACACTATCAATTGTCGAGTAAGCTCCAATACAACCATCTTGTCCATAGGATATCTTGGCAGCCTATATGGTTGTGCCAAAAATCCTTGCACTCGGATGTAGGATAAGGTGGGAAACTGAATAAACTAGGCTCCATATTCCTCCACTATCTTCATTTCTCCTTCAAAAAATCTCATGTGCAATTTCTTCTGCAGGCTTCTCACAATTTGCATTGCGAAGGCATTATTGACCAGGACATAATCATCTATGGCTTGTAAATGCAATTGAGGGTAACACTTGTGAACTTTCAGCTGTGAAGCGCCACTTCCGATTGCTCCCTTATTTCATAATCCCTCATATCTTGTATTACGTGCAAAGATGTATATAACATAGGAACTCATGTAAAACTTTTGTGATTGCTCCAGGTTTGCTAGCTGTTCACTGAGGTTGTCATTGATCATTCCTACCCAATCCATGTGATTGTGCTCTTCAACCACTTGCTTGACAAAGTACCACATCCATGGCTTGAATAGATAGGAGTGTGGCAGGCCAAAGATTCTACTCAGCATCATGATCAAGTCATTGTACTCCTTGTGAAAATCCAACCAAACCAACTCCTTTGGAAATTTTGAATGGTGGGATCTATTCTTTCTCAACCACTTGTCATTTATGACATTTTCACAATATTGAATTCCTGCAGAAAAAACCTTATGTTCCTGCTCCTTTGTCTTCAACACCAATTTCCTAGAAGAAGGGATTCCAAACGCCTCAGCGATTGCTGGTGAGAAAGGTATGCAATGATGTTTCCATCGAAATCTTTGATTATTCTATCTCCTGAATTGAAGTGCCTGGCGCATTCCATGATTAGCTCAGAATACAAAAAAGCAAGAGAAAAGCCAGCTGCAGCCACAATTCCACTATTCACAAATCGGGTGGCCAAATTGGTCAGTTGATGATCTTTATACACAAACATTCTTCTGTGAAACTCTGTCATGTCTAGGCCTCTGAGATTATTATCTAAAAATCTTTTCCCACTTTGAAACAATCTTGGATTCTGGGAAAAAACCCCTTTGTTCATTCTTTATCAACTATTTCCTTGTCATGTTCGTTCCTCTTGGCTCAGCCATTCCTGCAAAGCAAAAATCAAAACAAACATAAGAATTTGCGCATGAGAAAGAAAAAGAAGACCAAATTCTTAAGGAGGAAATTCCTAAAATCTGACAAATTCTTCATCTTTTCTCTCAGAGGTCAAATCTCTGTCTTCTTCATGAAATCACATTTCTCCACCAACTTACTGGAAAAAATCCTTTGAAACTTTTGATCTTGAATTCTTCACGTCTTTAGAAAATAAAGAATTCTCTTTCTATTTGGAAATTTTCTCTCTTTTCAAAAATCCTGCTCAACTTTTGAGGAAAAGTTCACTCGAATCCTCTAGATTCCTCAAAATCTCTCATCAACCTATTTTGTCAAACTTTGTGTGATGACGAAATGAGAGAGAGCCTTCATATATAGATTAAAACCCTGAAAGTTGCTTTAAAAGCCAGGAGCAAATTTTAGGAAACTGCTAATTTAGGCGTAGACTCTTTCCTACAAGCACCACTTGTCACTGCTTTTCTCCAATTTTTTAAAAAAAACTTCCAATCTGAGCGCTTTACTTTATGATGAAGTTTCCATTTTGTGCCTTCTCTTTTTTTCTGATTTTAAATATTGAAAAAAAAAGAATAAATTTCAATATTTAATCTTTCAATATCAATTCAACAAAGTGATTCAATTTCACTTTACTCTTCCAAATTTTATAATTAACTTGTCGCTTTTTATTAATAATTAAATATAGATAAAAATCAATATTTAATTAATAACTTCTCCTCTGTCTTGTTTTTTTATTATTTTTTTTGGTTTTTAATTAAATATTAAATAAGAATTCAATATTTAATTAATATTTAAATTTAAATCAAAAGAACTTTTTTGTTTGAATTTCTAGCTTTTGAGTTTTTTAAATTTCCACTTTTTTTTGGATTTTTCCATAATTCTCCACAATTTCTGCTTTTTCGACTTTTGGGTTTTTTCCAGAATTTCCAAAATTTGGAATTTTCAATTTTTGGGTTTTTTCAGGTGCTCGAGATTTTCAAAATTTTCATGATTTCAATTTTTAGTTTCCTAAATTTCTCCCACTTTCCGAAATCGTGGAATTCTCCAAGATTCCCATTTTTCAAAGTTTTCCATTTATTGGAAATTTTCAAATTTCCAAAAGTTTGGAATTTTAAATGTCTCCCGATTTCTTCGACCTTGGGAATTTTCACATTTTCCAAAATTTTGATTTTTCAAATTTCCAACCTTTCAAAGATACAACATTAAATAAAACACAATCCAAGTTTCCAATTGAATTTAATCTTCACGAATCATTTCTGACCAATAGTTGAACGAAATTTCCCATCTCAACCTCTTGTCATCATTGCCCTTTTTTGATTACCTTTGAAAATGTTCACACAAATTAGACCATGAAAGGGGATATTTTAAAAAAATTAAGTCTTCTCCAAAATTTAAAAAAAGCCTTTTGAAAATTTCCGCAATTCTTCTGAGCACACTTTTGAGAAAGCAGAGAATTTTGGATTTTCCTTCAAATCCAAGGAAGTGCGCTCCTTGATTCACGCCGAGTGAGATTTTTATTGGAGTGAAGGATTTTGGACTTTCCTTCAAATCCATGAAAGTGCGCTCCACATTTGTCGGCCAACATTTTGGGTTCATGAAGGATTTTTTTTGGAGTTTGACATTCCCTAGAGTTCGTTGAATTGCGCTCTGTGATTTTGGGTGTAATTTTAAGGTGTTTGCAGAGAACTTCGATGAGTGCTGAGTGTGTTTGGAGAATCCATCAAGGATCATGATGTTCATGCCAGGTAGATCTTAAAACTCAAACACCATGTTCCTAAATTAGTGCTTTGAGCACCTATGAGCTGCGAACAAGATTGCTGAGAGTTGATTAACATTTCACAACCATATCCACCTGTGCTCAACGTGCTCAAGGGCCATTTTCAGATACTTTCGTTTACCTTCTCCTAGACTTTCTAAGTGAGATGCATGCGTGCTGGGTGTTTGGCATAGAACAAGGTTTTCTTTTCATTCTTATTTGTAGATTCTTCATTCAATTTGTTTCCTGACTTGGTCAAAATGTGTCGTGCATGCTTCATGATTTTTGTAGACATTATGAAGTTCTACTTTCTTGTTGTGGAACATATCGGCTTTACTACTTTAGTAAAGTTTCAAGAGCACATTCCAAGAACATCCAGTGTTCTATAACCATCCTCCCTAATGAGATAGTGCATCACTTCCTTCACGCAAGAGTCTTCCAAGATGATCTTCATTGACTAGTGCTTCATACACACATTCTTCTACAATTGGCCCCCGTGAACCTTTATGACATTGATAAAATCTTTGCAATCACAGAAAGCTCACATTCGAGATGCAATTGAAACATAAACGATCTGCACCCATAGTTGTGATTACAAATTCAACCCTTTTGCGATTTCATTCTTCCTTTAATACCATGACAAGCATAGATTCAAATGGTCTTCCAAGAATAGGGAGAAAGGGAAGGACTGCGATACAGGTACATATTTGTTGGACCTCTAAGTTCATTTATTCCACAATTTTATATTCATTGATGACTAGATACATTACTCAATCGAACCCGTCCATTCTGAGATGAGCTTTCTTAACAATCCCTAATTACAAGACAAAGGAAATGATATGGATTACTTGTTATCCTCTTCCATGCAAATAACTCCTGATTAAGCATAGTGCATAATCTTCCTCCTTCTAATTGAGGTAAGCAATTGGGTCCTTACAAAAGATTTCTCTGGATAGCACTTAAATGAGGAAGGACTCCAACATGGGAATCCTAAAAGGCAAGAAATAAGTCTATGCCAAGACTTAGCAAATACCACCATTTTACACTTGATGTGTTTTTGTAACTTGTATGGAATACCCACTTATGGGAACAATCATTTGGTGTTATGAATGGAGCCCATCCTAATTTAGTGCCTATTGGATTTTTTACATTCTGGGACAGGTTGTGGAGTCCTCCTCTCTTCCCTTGGCTAAGATTGTGCAATAAGTCGCACATGGAGTTGCAGAGTGTTTAACCTCAAACTAGTTTCTTCACTCATGAAAAAATTATCATGGGGTGAATTGACTCTCCTATGAATTGCATCAAACTTCTTAAAACTTCAAGCGATGGGTCTATTTGGAAATTCTCAAATTTGGTGATTTTACATGGTGCTCCCAAAACTAAGACTTTCAAGAAATGGAGAGATCATTCGGGCGCTGAACCTAAACCATTACTCCTCAAGAGGAATGATAGGAACCACAGAGACCAAAACTAAGAGCCACTAAGACACAGTGAAAACAAAAGGGGGCAAGTAGACAAAAGGCAAGGGGTCCTATTGGAAATGGGCGAGGTATGAAAATGTCACAACATCTGGCGACCCCATGGGTGAAATGTTGAAAACATTTCATGGAAAAAAAATTTAATCCCAACTCAGAATCTTTGGTTAATCAATATTACATAATCATGAAGAAAGAAAATGAACTAAAAAGGGGAGGAGAATCATATATTGGATCAAAACACCCTCAGTCTTCAATTGCCCATGTGTGAGTTAATGCATCGATTCCCGCTTGACAAGACAAATTTGGAAACCTCGAGATTAGTCATGACAAGTTATACATTCCTCTTGACTCCAAAAGCATCCTGGACTTTTCCTCACTGCCAGTCAAGCATCCATAGCCCCGACAAGGTTGTCGCTATAATCCCATGGATATTTCTCTACTTTCAGTGAATTATTCTTTCAAACACCTGTAGAGATGTCCACATATCCCCAAAGCCAATCATTTGATCTTTTATCTCAATTTTCTTTTCTTTTCTCTTTCTTTTGATATTTCATTTCTTTTCCCTTTTCTTGGCTTGTGAGTAGTGAAGCCCACTATGGGTTAGGGAATTACAGTGGCGCTGAAGCAAGATTTTAAAATTTTCACAGGTCATGACCTCTCCCTAAGAATCCTGAATGAATTAGAGAAATTGATTAGGTGTGAAAGATATAGTAGTCTCAAATTTCAAATGTCGAGACACAATATATGATTAATCTTCCGAGTTAATTTCACATTCCACCCTATGAAAAACATAAGATAGGCGACCTCAGCTTCTGAGGATCTTCATAAATAGTTATCCAGGAAATGAAATAAACAAGACTTAGTGGAACCTCCAGATGGAGTTTAGGAAACACATAACGCCTTCTCGCCAATGAGAACCCCTATCCTTCAGGCTTCCTGGCAAAACCAAAAACAAGAGAAAGAAAACCAAAACCAAAAATAAGGGAAAGAAAACCAAACCACCTGAGCAAGAAAACTCAGGGGAAACAAAACCTAAACTAACAAAGAAAAGCAACCTAAACTACCAGAAACCCAAAATCCCACAGAGGGAAGAAAACCAACAGGAAAGAAATGACAGGGGAAACAAACCAAACCCCCCCTAAACTACAAAAAGAAGACAGAACATGAAAGCATAAAAATGAGGAAACCAAAAAAAAAATAAAAAACACAAGGGAAACCTAGACTAGCTATGCATAAGGTTTCAGGAAGGAAACCTAGGGTTGGAAATAATGCTTTAGGAATTGTCCATTGATAGGCAATGGTACTTCCTCTCCTGTAAGAGTCTTAAGCTTAAATGCATTATCTCCAAGTATTTCTAAAATTTGATAAGGACCTTTCCATAAATTGTCAAACTTATCATGGTCACCTCTCTTCTCATGGGCCTTTTCCCAATGGAGAACCAAATCAGAGATCTGAAACTCCTTTATCTTAGCCATTCTGTCAAACCATCTCTCAACTACTCCCTGATGCTTTGCAAACTTTTCTAGTGCCTAATCTCTTCTCTCTTCTAAATGTAGTAATTGAGTCAGCCATGTCTAGACTCTATCTTCTCCTTCCATGTACTCTTGCTTAAATTGTAATTTCAGGATCCTTAATTGAATTGGGAAGACTGGATCCTGCCCATAAACCAACTGATAGGGAGATGTCCCTATAGAGCTCTTAATTCTGATTTTGTCCACCCAAAGGGAAAATCTTAATTGTGTGTGCCAATCTTTCAGATTCTTGTCTAGTAACTTTTTGATGGTGCTTAGCAAATTCTTATTCGTTGATTCAGCCAATATGTTTCCTTGTGGATAGTATTTTGATGAAAACTTTAATTTTATCCCATAGTCAAATTCCCAGTTAGAAAACTTCAAAGATGTAAACCCAGAACCATTGTTGCATACCAAGGCATGTGGACATCCAAACCTAGAGATGGTCTTTTCTTCAAGGAACTTGATGACCACTTCAGTCATGAACTATTTAAGAACTTGGGTCTCTGACCACTGTGTGCAATAATCCATAGCAGTTAGGATGTATCTGTGTTGTCCTGAACAAGGAGGATTAATCGGACCAAAAAAATCTAGCCCACATTTAGTAAAAGGTTTCACTTCAATAACAGGCTGCAACGGCATGGTAGGATTATTTTCATGCACGACAGCTACTTGACATGTGTGATAGGTTTTTACATGTTCATGTGCATCCTTGAATAATGTAGGCCAGTAATATCCTACCCTTGAAATTTGATGGGCCATAGCCAGACTGCTTCCATGACATGTTCCGTGCTTACTATGGAAGTGCTCAATAATTTTTCCTACTTCTTCCCTATTGATACATCTTAGATAGATTCCATCATGTTTCCTTCTATATAGGACAGCTCCCTAAAGCATAAAATGTTGACATTTCATTCTTAATGCTCTCTTTTGTACTAGATTCATGTGCGTAGGGAACTTATTATTCAACAGGTAGTAGACAAGGTCATCATACCATTCATCCAAAGATACTTCTGCTAACACATACACTTGTTGTACTAATCTAGGTCTAGTCACATCGATGGGTTCCATCAGAGCTTGCCGACAGACTAGTTTCATCGGTTGTATTTCCATGTCATATTCCTGAATGATGGCCATCCATTTTCCTCTTCTTTCTCCTAACTCATTCTGCATTAACAAGGTTTTTACTCTGGCATCGGGAGCTATTGTGTACACCTTTCTTCTCAAAATGTAATGTCTGAACTTCTTTATTGCCTTCACCAATGCATAGGCTTGTTTTTCAACATTTGGGTATCTCAATTCTGCGTCCTTCAATGGGGAACTCATGAATGCAATAGGATGCTCATCTTTCTCTTCTGATTTTTGAGTGAGAATAGTCTCACACATGTGTTCTAACACAAAGGAATATATGTAGACTTGTTTGGTGTAATCTGGGATGACCAAGATAGAAGCATCCACAATAGCCTATTTTATTTCTTTGAATGCTCTTTTTGATGTTGGTTTCCAATCTATTTTTGCGCCCCTTTTCAACATATCATTCAGTGGTTTGACTATCTCAGCAAATTTGATGATGAACTTCCTAACAAAGTTGATTTTTCCAAAGAATGACTTCAATTCTTTCTGGCTAGCTAGTAGGCCAATCTTGGAGATGGCTTCAATGCATTCAGGGTCAATTGAGATTCCACGTTTAGAGATCACGTGACCCAATAGTTTTCCTTCAGTGACAGTGAACATGCATTTCTTTGGTTTTAATGGTATCCCATATCTTCTACATCTTTGAAAAATTCTTCACAAATCATTTATGTGGTCTTTTCTACGTCTTGAAAACATAGTGAGATCATCCATGTATATAATGATGCATTTCCCAACCAAATATTTGAATGCATAGTCCATGGCTCTTTGGAAGGTGGCTCCAGCATTGATCAAATTGAAGGGCATTCTTCTGTAAGCAAATCTGCCCCACTTTGTTGTAAATGTAGTTTTCAATCTATCTTCTTCCTCCACGATTACTTGATTATAAATAAAATAGCCATCTAAAAATGACATCATCTGAGACCCATTCAAAACTTGTATTACTTCATCTAATGATGGCACTAGATAATTGTCTTTCTCTAAAGCTCTATTAAGATTTCAGAAATTCACACATAATCTTATTTCTCCATTTTTCTTTCTAACAGGAACCAGGTTGGTGACCCACGTTGAGTGTCTAACTGGAAAGATAATCCTCGCTGAAAGTAGCTTCCTAACCTCTTGTTGGATCAATGGTTCCAACATCAGATTTATTAGCCTCTGTCTCTGTCGGAAAGGCTTACTACCTAGATTAAGCGGGATTGTATGATTGATGAGGGATATATCATATATCTTCAAATCTTCATATCCCCATGCAATTACATCGAGAAATTCCTTTATCAAATTCAGGATGCTTTTTTTCTCCTTCGGAGTACAAACTTTCCCGATAAAAATATTCTTGACATCTTCCTTTGTTCCTACATTTACCTTTTCACATTCACCTCCATCGGATGTATGGTACTTAAGGGCACTCAGTTTGTCAGAATCAGAGATTCTTTCCAAATCTATCATTCCTTTAGGAATGGTGTTTGTCCTTAAATTCATGATTTCATCGATTTCAAACTATGCTTGTTGTTGTTCTCCTTCATTGATGACTTGTGCTTCAAACACCCTTGAACTTGTTAGGAAATCAAGGATATGCTTATCATCCTCAAATACCTAGAAATTTGTAACATTGTCAGGGACTGAGGGTACTAAAGTTAGTTCAACTGTGAATTTCTTCACACATTCCATGGAAAATGGATCCAATGAACTTGCATATTGGGCCAGTGAATTTGCCACCGGATTATTTGCTCTACCTATCCTTTTAATGTTGAAAGCATCAAAGCTTTCAATTAAGTCCCAAACTCTATTGTAGTAGCGACCCAACCTTTTGTCATGGCATGCGTATTGCTTCCAACTTGTCCAACCACTATGTCTGAGTCTCTGCACATATGAAAGATTGTAGCACCCTTTTGGATAGCAAGTAGTAATCCAATAACTAATGATTCATATTCAGCAACATTGTTTGTTCATCGTAACATCAATCTATGTGCCGCTAAGTAAGTTTCTCCATTCGGACTGACGAGCTCAATGCCTGCTCGATTTCCTTTCTTCAACTCAGATCCATCAAATGAAAGTGTCCATACTTGATCATCATTTTGTGCATGGGAGGATTCAAATCCTGGTTCATCAATTTATTCATCATGGTTCTCTGGGAAACTTTGATCTTTATCTTCTCCAATTTCTTGATGTTGTGGCCACGTCACATGCGGTGAATTTTCAACATTTAGGGAATTTTCAATATTGATGACCTCTCCAACATTTCTAGTCATTGATGATTGGGGAACCATCTTTGACACTTGGGGAATTGCATCTTTACACATCATGCATGAAACTTCCAAGTGGAAAGAATTGTGAATACTGCACCAATTGGGTAACAACAGGTTTTGAATGCAAGCATCTTTGCCCAATTCAACTTCTTATTTCACACTTCTTAGGACAAAGTTCTTAAAATTTTCAAACATTCCATCATTCAAGGTTGGCTTTGGATCATTATCAATAGGAGCTTGAGTGAACTTGGGGATCATGTCTGGACATCCTCCTTGATGGTAGCCTTGTAACATTAAAATTTCTCCAGTTTTGGGCACATATGATCTCAAAGTTGTTCCATGAATAGAACCCCATTGTCTCCACCATACTCAGTTATTAGCAGTCAGAGCCTGGGTGTACTTTCTATCCTGATCTAATTTGGAACTCCTCTCCATGGTAGCCACATATGAGAAAAGTCAGTAGCTATGTATCCTTTCAATTTCCTTTCCCAATCTCTGCTTAAAAGCATATCGTATCCTTCTGGAATGTCCATGATAGATATATCAATACAGCTTTGGATTCATGGATCTGAAGCAAGTTGCATATGAATGTTATTCAATTCTCCCACAATTGGGACTTTAGTTTAATCTAGCTGTGTCACTTTCTTTTCTGTCTATAGTGGGATCAATCCCAATTTTCTACATATTTCCAGGGGCATTACATTACTAGATGCACCAGAATCTATCAATCAGTTATATAACATTTTCCCAAATATTTGAACTGACATGAGGAAAGGGGTAGGATCCTCTTTTCCTTGATAGTAAATCACAAGCTTTCATTCCCTTGGATTAAATTCTTCATTCTTTGTAGTGTGTGATGTATCATCTCTATTTTGATTCATCCTTTGTTCTTTTTGAGCATCTGTATTTCCACTTACCTCTTTTCCTTTAGCCACGGGGTCACTTTGTGATATGGCTCCATCTGATATGACCCTTTGGTCATCAAGAAAATTCTGTACCATTCCAATGAAGCTTGGAGGAATTTGGTGTACATCAGATGCATTTGGTTGTACATCTTCCACAACATTGGTATTTTGCACAAAACCAAACTAAGGGTTGTTGGGGTTGGTCCTAGGTGGATGTGACACACCTTGGGAAATTTTCCTAGGGGTGACATCATTCAGACTTCCCAATAAGGTTTCTCTAACTTCTAGGATTTTCATCAATTCATATAATGACAAACTAATTTTGATCTTCTTGAATTCTTCTAGCATGAAAGAGCTTAGCCTATTGAATTCCTCTCTAGGAGGATTTTATTTCTGTCTTGTTTCTCCAGGATGAGTAGTAGATTGTGTAATAAGTTGTCCTCTTTCATTTTGTGGAGCATTTGTTGCTGCTAGTTGCCTTTTTCACCTTGTGAACCAGCCGATGGTTGATATTCTGGTGAGTCTCTTAGAGGACTCAGTACATTACTCACACTGGGGTGCGGAGGTGTGGAAAAATTATTCATAGGAGTTGATGTTGTCATAGGTTCATGATTTCTAGAATTCCTTTGATACGTTCTAAGAGCCGTATTTCCAAAAGTTTGCTGAAATGCTTGAACTTCACTTACTCCTTCTACCAAAATGCTATTGTATAATGAAGGAAAGGAAAACCCATCCTTATGCAATGGTTCATTCAGGGATGCATGTGGAGACTGATCTCTTGATGGAACTTGATACATGGGCGCCTCCACAGGACCATTGGCTAATGCCGGTGGGAATCTCTGATTATCCTGCACTGGCATATAATCTTGTATGTCAGGTGGAGGAAATGTGAAATCATCAAAGACCAACACTTGGTTGTACCTCGGCAAAGGGACCAATGCATACCCCATAGGTGGAGGATTTTCAAGTGCAGTAGTGTTTCTTACTTCCCCTTTGAAAATGTTGCCAACCCTCTAAATTCTTGGCATTGTAACTCAGAATGGTTATTTGTCTCATGCAATCGACACCATCCAGATAATGCTACTTCTACTTGGAAAAATTTATCTACCGGTCGGCTTTTAGCAGTTGGTGGATTGTCTAATGGTGAGGGTACATCACCATTATTCAAATTTGTGTTCCATGATCTTATCTGGTGTCCTTGGTTGTTATTACGATACCCAGAATTATTCTCTGGATAATTTTGATTATTGTTTTGATATCCAGAATGATTATCATGGTATCCCTAATTATATCCTTGAGGATTCTCTTGGTGAGCGGGAGGGTTCCCTTGATATCCTCGGTTATTACCTTGATGTAACTGGTAATTTCTTTATTGATTATGTAATTGATTATTTTGATTTCTAAGGTAGGTGACCTCAGTGGAAAACTTCTTTACTTGCTCTATTAGATCCCTCATCTCTTCCCTTTCTTCTTGAGTCCTTGTCATAGTTGTCATGTTTTGGAGATATAAAGGTTGTGCTGGCATTGCTTGAGACATAGGGGCCCCTGGATGCGGCACTAACTGATTGGAAGGAATAGGAACATGATTAAGAGAAGGTGTATGGTTCATCGTTCCTTGATTCAAAGCATTAGGATTTCCAAAGAAATTTGGAATTCCAGTAGCAGTTGTTGGTGACTGTAAACTTACCCTCTCAGCCTCCGCATAAGCTTGAATCAAACTAGTAGGAGGTGGATGAGTCTTCTAGACAAACATGGAAGTGAAGCAATCTAGGGCTGCATAGTAAATAGGTCACGCTGCATCATCACCCATGCGATAGGGATCACGCAACCTTGAATAGGCCCTTTGGAACCTATTTTTGAAGGCACCAATTGACTCATGTTCTCGCCTTCTTATCTCAATAAATTGCCTATACAACTTTGCAGGAGTGATTGGCAGTCTAAAATTTTTGAGGAAAGCATCCTTCAATTCTTGCCAAGTTGGGATTGAATTCAGAGGCAGATTGATGTACCAATAAAATGTTTCCTCCCCTAGTGAGTAGGGAAATAGCCTACAAGAAACATCCTCTTCTTGAACATTTCTATTTTGAAGAGCGTCTTTGAAAATATTAATGTGCTCATCAACAATGTGGTTGACATCATTAACAAAGAACTTAGAACATAAATGCTCTGGATTCTTTGGCATATTATGATAAGCGGCAAATGTTGTGAGAGGTGACGCATTTTGGGGGCACCATTATTGTTGTGCCATGGTTTGAACGGCTGCTGGAGAAACTACTTGTATGGGTATCTGAACTATTATTTGGTGAATTTTTGTAGTTCCTTCTTGATTTAATCCTTGTCGTAGTTGATTAGTTTCTTGCACTTGACATTGTGGAGGTGGAGTTTGAAATAACCTCCTGAGATCAGCTACACTTGGTGAGTTTTGGCTTGTAGATGCTTCTCTCTTGCCTCACCTAGGCTTTGGATCAAACTTTAATTCTTGTAATTCTTTTGCTCCTAGAGTGGATCTTAAAATTCTCTGATGTACCTTAGGCGAAAATGAGTTAATGCACTCCAGTATGTGAAATCTCCTTAATTCCTTCTGACAAGCATAGGGAATTGAATGATTAATTCTCTTTGAAGAGCTGCTTCGATCCTTTGAGACCTCTCTTCTTCTTTGAATCTGAGATTTGCTAAAGGATAGGTATGATGTCCCTATATGGTAGTACCATCTTGATTCATGATGCATAGTCTTTGAACACTTATGTGGGCGCCCTCCTTCTAGCGCTAGTTTCTATTGATGTGCATTTTATGACCCACCAAAAAGTAGAACAAAACACCAAGGTATCTTATCCTCTCTTGATCAAAGTTGCATATATGCTAAGATTGCGAGACGATCATATAGGTCACTCCAAGGTTCCTTTTCTATGTTAGGTCTTGACCATCGATAAGCTTAGTGGTAAATGTGATTTGCTGAATATCACAAGGGGCCTTATGTTTTCAGTCTTGAAAGATTTGCAATGAAACACTTTTTGGAATTTTTGGAATATGTAGAAAGCAAAAGGAGGTAGGGTTCAGAAATTGTAATTTACTCATAAGGGCAATGATAGAAATAGTAAATACTTTGGTGGACTAATTCCCAATAACCAGGTTTCACTTTGCCAAGTTATACTACAACTACACGAGAACTGATGCAATCTTCAAGGTATATGCAGAGGATTTTAATACCACTACAGACACCATCATGAAGAACAATGTATGTGAATGATAGAAGTTAAGCATATGCATGAAAAGAGGTTCAAGCTAACTTTGCACAATGATTTACTATAAGTAAAACATCAAAAGTATGAACCAAAGGAACTCATCAAAACACCATCATATTTCTTATTGCAATCACAACACTTCATCTAACTTTATCCAAAAAATCTAACTAAATGAGGGAATTATGAAAACAAGCAAGCACAAAAACACATCAATTATTCACCATGAAACCAACAATGAAAAATTTATTGTCTCATTAGCTCTTTAGCAACAATCTCAAAATTTTTCTGCTTACAAATGAGAAGTGAGGCCTTTATATAGGTCCTCGAATACAATGAGTGGCCCGGATAAAACAATAATTGATGGCCTAGATCATGCCACCTCAGCCCTAATTAGAGTTAGGTCAAGGAAGAAGGAACCTACATTAACGCAAAAGGAATCCACCATCATAGTGGGCAATAAGTACCAATTATGCATGCATGCGTAGAAGGAGAGGGGTGCAATAAATGGCCATTAATCGGGCCCACTATACATTAAATTCATTTCTATCATGGAATATACCTTTCACCGCTCTGCGTGAATGCCTAGAATCTTCCCAATACTGCTTCTACCTCATCTATACTGACACTCGGTGCTCATTCTTGCTTGAATTCCAAAGCGACTATAGCTTGTTTAGCTTTCATCAAGCTGTCCTCCAATTCCCGCAATAAATCTTGAGCAGTGTGCATATCATTCGAGAAGGTGGAGAAGTTCTCAAAATCATCCCAGGTGACGAAGTTCAATTTGAATAAATCTTCCAATTTACTCTTCAGGTTGTCTACAATTATCTCATTTTCATACAACCTTTTTGATACCAGTGATGCGACTGTGTTGGAGATTTCTTGCTTGATGTTCTCAGCTATTCCCTCAGTCGAGAAGATTCCTCAATGAAATGCCCAAACATTTCCTTGGCCATGAGAACAGCTCCATACCATCAGGTGAAATCATATCCTTCTCCCTCTTTGATGATCCCATGGTCAACTAGCACCTGCCTAGGCATCTCCATCAACTCCTGTAATTCTACAATCATCTCATCTTGATAGATATGCTCATCCTCCCATGATTCCTCCATGCACTAAATCTGGGAAAGGATGGCCAATGCCCTATTGTAGACTCGCACTAAGTCCTCAGCATGCTTGTGAGCTTCATTTTGGACGCCCTCCATCCAAGCCTCTGCCCCTTGAGAATTTCTCTTGATCCTATCCATACTCTCTACTACCTTAGTTAGAACAACTGGTAGAGGGACAAAAGATGGACCTTCTTCCCTTACTAGATGAGGTAGACATCTGATGAAGTCGCATAATGCTCTAATCTCTCCTTTCTGCCTCTGATACTTCTCTTCTAATCTCCTCATCTTAATCTTGACCGCTTGTGTAGAATCATCAAGCTCCTCGAATACCTGCTCCTAGGAGGCATGACCTAAGTCAAACTCGGCCATGTTATATTCATCTGGAGTGATTTGATCCTCTACTTTGTCCATGATCGGTGTTGCAAGCTGAAGGGTTCTGGACCCAGACTCATCTCATACAATCTTCTCAAACCTCTTAGCCTTTCCCTTCTCATGTGATTGGTTGACCCTGTTCATAATTTCCTGCAATTCAAAAGCTGGGTCAACATCCTTTTCCTAACTCCTTTGGAGCCTCTACCTCACCCATTCTGGAATGGCAACTCCTTAATTCTTCTAAACTGCCATCTTCTTCTGCTCCTGTACTGCCCTTGTATCAATTTCTTTATCTCCATGACATCCTGCCATCACCTCTGGGGCTGGTGTCTTTATCATGGGAATCTCATCTTTAGCCATGGGAATCTCTTCCTCTATTATCCTTCTGAAGAAAACACCAAGACTTTCCTCAGTGGTAACATCTTGTTCCTTACTTTTTGTTGGTGCAAGCCTTTCATTGGTGTTAATGCTCAATCTGTATTGAACTGACCTCGTCACATGTTGCTCTCCTTGCTTAGCTCTCTCCCTACTTGATTCTACTTCTTGCCTGGAAAAGGCGCCTATCTCTTGCACACTTGGAGTCCTACTGGGTGAGGATGGCATCTCCTCAACTCTTGGTATCTTTTGTTGTGGCTCTTCGATATGGAGAGCCAACCTTATCTTTGTGTGTGTTTCCTGAGCAATATTCCTTTCTTTTCTGTGCTCTGCACTCCTTGAGAAAACTTCTCCTTCTTCAATCCTTTCTCCTAATGATTGCTTTGGTCTTTCATACTGTAGTGGTTGATGCCCTAATAACTCATAAGTCTATTCTTCCTTTGGTATACTCATTCTACCAAGTTGGTGCTCAATCCACCACCTTGTGAAGTCCAGGACTGGTTTTGCCAAAACATCAAGATCTAGAATCTCCTTTCTTTTCCAGTCATAGGGGCAAGTAACCCTTTCCTTTTCTAGATTATACCCTTTCTAAAGCACATTTAGATCTTCCTTCATTTGATCAGGTATGTGAAAGAGTTTTCAAGGTCTGATTATGTTTAGGGGCAATCTGGAGTGCATCCTTTTCTTAGTCTCATTCTCATCTGCAACATTGGCCCAAAAATCCTCAAGGTGTGTCTTATACTGATACCTTGCTCTTGCCCTTGACTTGATTTTGTTATAAGTATTAAAATATGGCCTTCCTAAGTAGAATGGCAGATGGAAGAAATGTAACTCGTCCTGGGAGATCTCAGCCACCCTTAGACATGGGCACATTTTAGCTTTATCTTCTACTATGGAAATTGGGAAATCCAATCCTAACTTCTTCTTTCCTTTCTAAATCTTGTCGTACACTGTCAATTGTCGAGTAAGCTCCAACATAACCATCTTGTCCATAGGATATCTTAGCAACCTATATGCTTGTACCAAAAATCCTTGCACTCGAATGTAGGAGAAGGTGGGAAAATGAATAAACCAGGCTCCGTATTCCTCCACTAGCTTTATTGCTCCTTCAGACAATCTCATGTGCAATTTCTTCTGTAGGCTTCTCACAATTTGAATTGCGAAGGCATCATTGACCTAGACATAATCATCTATGTCTTATAAATGTAATCGAGGGTAACACTCGTGAACTTTCAGCCATGAAGCGCCACTTCCGATTGCTCCCTTATATCGCAATCCCTCATATCTTGTATTACGTGCCAACATGTATATGACATAGGAACTCATGTAAAAATTTTGTGATTGGTCCAGGTTTGCCACCTGTTCAATGAGGTTGTCACTGATCATTCCTACCCAATCCATGTGATTGTGCTCTTCAACCACTTGCTCGACAAAGTACCACATCCATGGCTCGAACAGATAGGAGTGTGGCAGGCCAAAGATTCTAGTCAACATCATGATTAATTCACTGTACTCCCTGTGAAAATCCAACCAAACCAACTCCTTTGGAAATTTTGAATGGTGGGATCTATTCTTTCTCAACCACTTGTCATTTATGACATTTTCAAAATATTGAATTCTTGCAAAAAAAACCTTATGTGCCTGCTCCTTTGTCTTCAACACCAATTTCCTAGAAGAAGGGATTCCAAACGCCTCAACGATTGCTTGTGGAGAAAGGTCTACAATGATGTTTCCATTGGAATCTTTGATTGTTCTATCTCTTGAATTGAAGTGCCTAGTGCATTCAACGATCAGCTTGGAATGCAAAAAAATAGGAGCAAAGCCAACTATAGCCACAATTCCACTATTCACAATTCGGGTGGCCAAATTGGTCAGTTGATGATCTTTATACCCAAACATTCTTTTGTGAAACTCTATCATGTCTAGGCCGCGGAGATTAGTATCTCCATTCTCTGCCCACATTGGAACAGTCTTGGATTATGGGAAAAAAACCCTTTGTTCATTCTTTATCAATTGTTTCCTCATCATGCTCATTCCTCTTGGCTCAGCCGTTCCTGCAAAACAAAAATCAAAACAAACAGAAGAATTTGCATAGTAGAAAGAAAAAGAAGACCAATTCTGAAGGAGGAAATTCCTAAAATCTGACAAATTCTTCATCTTTTCTCTCAGAGGTCAAATCTCTCTTTTCTTCATGAAATCACATTTCTCCACCAACTTACTGGAAAAAATCCTCTGAAACTTTTGATCTTGAATTCTTCACATCTTTCAAAAATAAAGAATTCTCTTTCTGTTTGGAACTTTTCTCTCTTTTCAAAAATCCCGCTCAACTTTCAAGGAAAAGTTCACTCGAATCCTCTTGATTCCTCAAAATCTCTCATCAACCTATTTTGTCAAACTTTGTGTAATGACAAAATGAGAGAGAGCCTTCATATATAGATTAAAACCCTGAAAGTTGCTTTAAAAGCCAGGAGCAAGTTTTAGGAAACTGCTAATTTAGGGGAAGATTCTTTCCTACAAGCGCCACTTGTCACTGCTTTTCTCCAATTTTTTTAAAAAAACTTCCAATTTGAGTGCTTTACTTTATGATGAAGTTTCCATTTTATCCCTTCTCTTGTTTTCTGATTTTAAATATTGAAAAAAAAAAGAATAAATTTCAATATTTAATCTTTCAATATCAATTCAAAAAAGCGATTTAATTTCACCTTACTCTTCCAAATTTTATAATTAACTTGTCGCTTTTTATTAATAATTAAATATAGATAAAAATCAATATTTAATTAATAACTTCTCCTCTTTGTTTTTTTTTTTGGATTTTTTTTGGTTTTTAATTCAATATTAAATAAGAATTTAATATTTAATTAATATTTAAATTTAAATAAAAAAAACTCTTTTGTTCGAATTTCCAACTTTTGAGTTTTTCTAATTTCCAATTTTTTTTGGATTTTTCCAGAATTCTCCACAATTTCTGCTTTTTCAACTTTCGGATTTTTTCCAGAATTTCCAAAATTTGGAATTTTCAATTTTTGGGTTTTTCACGTGCTCGAGATTTTCAAATTTCCAAAATTTTGGAATTTTAAATGTCTCCTGATTTCTTCGACCTTGGAAATTTTCACATTTTCCAAAATTTTGATTTTTGGAATTTCCAACTGTTCAAAGATACAACATTAAATAAAACACAATCCAAGTTTTCAATCGAATTTAATCTTCGCGAATCATTTCCGACCAATAGTTGAACGAAATTTCCCATCTCAACCTCTTGTCATCATCACCCCTTTTCGATTACCTTTGAAAATTTTCACACGAATTAGACCATAAAAAGGGATATTTTAAAAAAATTAATTCTTCTCCAAAATTAAAAAAAAGCCTTTTGAAAATTGCCGCAATTCTTTCGAGCACACTTTTGAGAAAGCAGAGAATTTTGGATTTTCCTTCAAATCCAAGAAAGTGCACTCCTTGATTCGCACCGAGTGAGATTTTTATTGGAGTGAAGGATTTTGGACTTTCCTTCATATCCATGAAAGTGCACTCCACATTTGTTGGGAGGCATTTTGGGTTCATGAAGGATTTTGTTTGGAGTTTGACTTTCCCTGGAGTCCATTGAATTGTGCTCTGTGATTTTGGGTGTAATTTTAAAGTGTTTGCAAAGAACTTCAATGAGTGCTGAGTGTGTTTGGAGAGTCCATCGAGGATCATGATGTTCGTGCCAGGTGGATATTTAAACTCAAACACCATGTTCTTGAATTAGTGCTTTGAGCACCTATGAGCTGCGAACAAGATTGCTAAGAGTTGATTGACATTTCATGACCATATCCACCTATGCTCAATGTGCTCGAGGGCCATTGTCAGATACTTCCATTTACCTTCTTCTTGATTTTCTAAGTGAGATGCATGTGTGCTGGGTGTTTGGCACAGAACAGGGTTTTCTTTTCATTCTTATTTGTAGATTCTTCATTCACTTTGCTTCTTGACTTGGTCAAAATGCATCGTGCATGCTTCGCAATTTTTGTAGACATTCTGAAGTTCTCCTTTCTTGTTTTGGAACATACTGGCTTTGCTACCTCAATAACATTTGAAGAGCACATTCCAAGAACATCCTGTGTTCTATAACCATCCTCCCTGATGAGATAGTGCATCGCTTCCTTCGCGCAAGAGTCTTCCAAGATGATCTTCATCGACTAGTGCTTCATACACACATTCCCCTACAATTGGCCCCCATGAACCTTTCAGACATTGATAAAATCTCTGCAATCATAGAAAGCTCACATTCCAGATGCAATTGAAACATAAATGATCTGCACCCATAGTTGTGATTATAAATTTAGCCCTTTTGCGATTTCATTCTTCCTTTAATACCAGGACAAGCATAGATTCAAATGGTCTTCCAAGAATAGGGAGAAAGGGAAGGACTGCAATACAGGTACATATTTGTTCGACCTCAAAGTTCTTTTATTCTGTAATTTTATATTCACTGATGACTGGATGCATTACTCAATCGAAGCCATCCATTCTGAGATGAGCTTTCTTAACAATCCCTAATTACAAGATAGGAAATGATATGGATTACTTGTTATCCTCCTCCATGCAAATAACTTCTAATTAAACATAGTGCATAATCTTCCTTATTCTAAATGAGGTAAGAAATTGAGTCCTTACAAAGGATTTCTCTGGATAGCACTTAAATCAAGGACTCCAAAATGAGAATCCTAAAAGGCAAGGAAATAAGTCTATGCCAAGACCTAGCAAATACCACCATTTTACACTTGATGTGTTTTTGTAACTTGCAGGGAATACCTGCTTATGGGAACAATCATTTGGTGTTATGAATTGAGCCCATCTTGATTCAATGCCTATTGGATTTTTTACATTCCAGGATAGGTTGTAGAGTCCTCCTCTCTTCCCTTGGCTAAGATTGTGCAGTAAGTTGCACATGGAGTTGCAGAGTGTTTAATCTCAAACTAGTTTCTTCACTCATGAACAAATTATCATGGGGTGAATTGACTCTCCTATGAACTGCATCAGACTTCTTAAAACTTTCAGTGATGGGTCTATTTGGAAATTCTCACATTTGGTGATTTAACATGATTCTCCCAAAACTAAGACTTTGAAGAAATGGAGAAATCGTTCGGTCACTGAACCTAAACCATTACTCCTCAAGAGGAATGATAAGAACCACAAAGACCAAAACTAAGAGCCACTAAGACACAGTGAAAAAAAAAGGGGGCAAGCAAACAAAAGGCAAGGGGTCCTATTGGAAATGGGTGAGGTATTAGAATGTCACAACATCTGGTGACCCCTCGGGTGAAATGTTGAAAACATTTCAAGGGAAAAAAAAATTTAATCCAAACTTAGAATCTTTGGTTAATCAATATTACATCATCGTGAAGAAATAAATTGAACTCAAAAGGGGAGGAGAATCATATATTAAATCAAAACACCGTCAGTCTTCAATTGCCCATGTGTGTGTTAATGCATCGATTCCCGCTTGAATTTTTTTTTTTGGAAACCTTAAGATTAGTCATGACAAGTTATACATTCCTCTTGACTCCAAAGCATCCTGGACATTGCCTCACTGCCAGTCAGGCATCCATAGCCCCAACGAGGTTGTTGCTATAATCCCACAAAGATTGCTCTACTTTCGACAAATTATTCTTTCAAACAGCCGTAGAGATGTCCGCATATCCCCAAAGCCAATCATTTGATCTTTTATCTCAATTTTCTTTTCTTTTCTCTTTCTTTTGATATTTCATTTCTTTTCCCTTTTCTTGGCTTGTGAGCAGTGAAGCCAACTATGGGTTATGGAATTAAAGTGGTGTTGAAGCAAGATTTTAAAATTTTCATAGGTCATGACCTCTCCCAAAGAATCCTGAATGACTCAGAGCAATTTATTAGGTGTGAAAGATATAGTAATATCAAATTTCAAATGTCAAGACACAATATATGATTAATCTTCTGAGTTAAGTTCACATTCCACCCTATGACAAACATAAGATAGGTGACCTCAGCTTCTGAGGATCTTCATAAACAGTTATCCAGGAAATGAAATAAACAAGACTTAGTGGAACCTCCAGATGGAGTTTAGGAAACACATAATTCCTTCTCACCAATAAGAACCGCTATTGTTTAGGTTGCCCGGCAAAACCAAAAACCCGAAACCAAAAACAAGGGAAAGAAAACTAAAACCAAAAACAAGGGAAAGAAAACCAAAACCACCTGAGCAAGAAAACTCAAGGGAAAGAAACACTAAACTAACAAAGAAAAGCAACCTAAACTACCAGAAACCCAAAATCCAACAGAGGGAAGAAAACCAACAGGAAAGAAACGACAGGGGAAACAAACCAAACCCCCCCCTAAACTACAAAAAATAGACAGAACAAGAAAGCAAAAAAATGAGGAAACAAAAACAAAACAAAAACACAAGGGAAACCTAGACTAGCTATGCACAAGGTTTCTGGAAGGAAACCTAGGGTTGGAAATAATTCTTGAGGAATTGTCCATTGACAGGAAATGATACTTCCTCTCCTATAAGAGTCTTCAACTTAAACGGATTATCTCCCAATATTTTAGAAATTTGATAAAGGTCTTTCCATAAATTGTCAAACTTATCGTGGTCACCTCTCTTCTCATGGGCCTTGTCCCAATGGAGAAACAAATCTTAGATCTGAAACTCCTTTACCTTAGCCATTCTGTCAAACCATCTCTTGACTACTCCCTTATTCTTTGGAAACTTTTCCAATGCCTGATCTCTTCTCTCTTCTAAATGCAGTAATTGAGTCAGCTGTGTCTGCACTCTATCTTCTCCTTCCATGTACTGTTGCATAAATTATAATGTCAGGATCCTTAATTGAATTGGGAAGACTGGATCCTGCCCATAAACCAACTGATAGGGAGATGTCCCTATAGAGCTCTTAATTTTGATTCTGTCTGCCCAAAGGGCGAATCTTAATTGTGTGTGCCAATCTTTCAGATTCTTGTCTAGTAACTTTTTGATGGCACTCAGCAAATTCTTATTCATTTATTCGACCAATCCTTTTCCTTGTGGATAGTAGTTTGATGAAAACTTTAATGTTATCCCATAGTCAAATGCTGAGTTAGAAAAATTAAAAGATGTAAACCCAGAACCATTGTCACATACCAAGGCATGTGGACATCCAAACCTAGTGATGATGTTTTCTTCAAGAAACTTGATGATCACCTCAGTCGTGCACTATTTAAGAACTTGGGCCTCTAACCATTGTGTGCAATAATTCATAGCGGCTAGGATGTATCTGTGTTGTCTTGAAGAAGGAAGATTAATCAGACCAATAAAATCTAGCCCCCATTTAGCAAAAGGTTTCACTTCAATAACAGACTGCAATGGTGTGGCATGATTCTTTTCACGCACAACAGCTACTTGACATGTGTGACAGGTTTTTACATGTGCATGTGCATCCTTGAATAATGTAGGCCAGTAATATTATGCCCTTGAAATTTGTTGGGCCATAGCCAGACTGCTTCCATGACTTGTTTCGTGCTTACTATGGAAGTGCTCAATAATTTGTCCTGCTTCTTCCCTATTGACACATCTTAGATAGATTCCATCATGATTCTTTCTATATAGGATAGCTCCCTGAAGCATAAAATGTTGACTTTTCATTCTTAAAGCTCTCTTTTGTACTGGATTCATGTGCGCAAGCGACTTATGATTCAACAGGTAGTAGACAAAGTCATCATACCATTCATCCAGAGACACTTCTTCTAACACATACACTTGTTGTACTAGTCCAGGTCTAGTCACGGTGATTATTTGTGTCAGAGCTTGCCCACGGACTAGTTTCATCGGTTGTATTTCCATGTCGTATTCCTGAATGATGGCCATCCATTTTCCTCTTCTTTCTCCTAACTCATTCTGTATTAACAAGGTTTTTACTGCGACATCAGGAACTATTGCGTACACCTTTCTTCTCAAAATGTAATGTGTGAACTTCTTTATTGCCTTCACCAATGCATAGGCTTGTTTTTCAACATTTGGGTATCTCAATTTTGCATCCTTTAATGGGGAACTCATGAATGCAATAGGATGCTCATCTTTCTCTTCTGATTTTTGAGTGAGAATAGCTGCACACATGTGTTCTAACATAAAGGAATATATGTAGAATGGTCTGGTGTAATCTGGGCTAACCAAGATAGGAGCATCCATAATAGCCTGTTTGATTTCTTCGAATGCTCTTTTTGATATTGGTGTCCAATCTATTTTTCTGCCCTTTTTCAACATATCGTTCAGTGGTTTGACTATCTCAGCAAATCTGGTGATGAACTTCCTGACAAAGTTGATTTTTCCAAAGAATGACTTCAATTCTTTCTGGCTAGCTGGTAGGCCAATCTTGGAGATGGCTTCAATGCATTCAGGGTCAATCAAGATTCCATGTTCAGAGATCACATGACCCAATAATTTTCTTTCAGTGATAGTGAACATGCATTTCTTTGGATTTAATGATATCCCATATCTTCTACATCTTTGAAAAATTCTTCACAAATCATTTATGTGGTCTTCTCTACCTCTTGAAAACACAGTGAGATCATCCATGTATATAATGATGCATTTCCCAACCAAATCTTTGAATGTGTAGTCCATGGCTCTTTAGAAGGTGGCTCAAACATTTATCAAACCAAAGGGCATTCTTCTTTAAGAAAATGTGCCCCACTTTGTTGTAAATGCAATTTTCAATCTATCTTCTTCCTCCACCACCACTTGGTTATATCCAGAATAGCCATCTAAAAATGACATCATCTCAGACCCATTCACAACTTGTATTACTTCATCTAATGATGGGACCGGATAATTGTCTTTCTCTGAAGCTCTATTAAGATTTCAGAAATCCACACATAATCTTATTTCTCCATTTTTCTTTCTAATAGGAACCAGGTTGGCAACCCACATTGAGTGTCTAACTGGAAAGATAATCATCGCCAAAAGTAGCTTCCTGACCTCTTGCTGGATCAATGGTTCCAACATCAGATTTATCAGCCTCTGTCTCTGTCAGAAAGGCTTACTACCTGGATTGAGCGGGATTGTATGAGTGCTGAGGGATGTATCATATGTCTTCAAATCTTCATATCCCCATGCAATTACATTGGGAAATTCCTTTATCAAATTTAGGATGCTTTCTTTGTCCTCTGAAGTACAAACTTTCCCGATAAAAATATTCTTGACATCTTCCTCTGTTCTTACATTAACCTTTTTGCATTCACCTCCATCAGATGTCTGGTACTTAAGGGCACTCAGTTTGTTAGAATCAAAGATTCTTTCCAACTCTATCATTCCTTTAGGAATGGTGTTTGTCCTTAAATTCATGATTTCTTCAATTTCAAATTGTGTTTTTTGTTATTCTCCTTCATTGTGGACTTGTGCTTCAAAAACCCTTGAACTTGTTAGGAAATCAAGTATATGCTTATCATCCTCAAATACCTAGAAATTCATAACATTGTTAGGGACAAAGGGTACTGAAGTTAGTTCAATTGTGAATTTCTTCACATACTCCATGGCCAATGGTTCCAATGAACTTGCAGATTGGGCTAGTGAATTTGCCACCAGATTATTTTCTCTACCTATCCTTTTAATGTTGAAAGCATCAAATATTTCAATTAAGTCCCAAACTCTATTGTGGTAGTGACCCAACCTTTTCTCATGGCATGCGTATTGCTTCCAAACTTGTCTGACAGCTATGTCTGAGTCTCCGCACATATGAAGGATTCTAGCACCATTTTGGATAGCAAGTAGCAATACAATAACTAATGATTCATATTCAGCAACATTGTTTGTGCATGGGAACTACAATCTGTGTGCCGCTAAGTAAGTTTCTCTATTCAGACTGACCAGCCCAATGCCTGCTGCATTTCCTTTCTTCAACTTGGATCCATCAAATGACAGTGTCCATACTTGATCATAATTTTGTGCGTGGGAGGATTTAGATCCTGGTTCGTCAATTTCTTCATCATGGTTCCCTGGGAAACTTTGATCTTTATCTTCTCCAATTTCTTGATGTTGTGGCCACATCACATGCGGTGAATTTTCAACATTGACGACCTCTCCAAAATTTCTAGTCATTGATGCTTGGGGAACCATCTTTGACACTTGGAAAATTGTGGCTTTACACATCATGCATGAAACTTCCAAGTGGAAAGCATTGTGAATCCTATACCAATTGGGTAACAACAGGTTTTGAATGCAAGCATCTTTGCCCAATTCAACTTCTTGTTTCACACATCTTAGGACAAAGTTCTTAAATTTTCAAACATTCCATCATTCAAGGTTGGCTTTGGATCATTATCAACAGGAGCTTTAGTGAACTTGGGGATCATGTCTAGACATCCTCCTTGACGGTAGCCTTGTAACATTAAAATTTATCCAGTTTTGGGCACATATGATCCCAAAGTTATTTCCATGAATAGAACCTCTTTATCTCCACCATACTTGGTTATTAGCAGTCAGAGCCTGGGTGTACTTTCTATCCTGATCTGATTTGGAATTCCTCTCCATGGTAGCCACATATGAGAAAAGTTAGTAGCTATGTATCCATTCAATTTCCTTGCCCAATCTCTGCATAAAAGCATACCGTATCCTTTTGGAATGTCCACGATAGATATATCGATGCAGCTTTGGATTCGTGGATCTGAAGCAAGTTGCATATGAATGTTATTCAATTCTCCCACAACTGGGACTTTAGTTTTATCTTGTCGTCTCACTTTCTTGTCTATCTGTAGTGGGATCAATCCCAATTTTCTACATATTTCCAGGGGCATTACATTAGTAGATGCACTAGAATCTATCAAGCAATTATGTAACATTTTCCCAAATATTCAAACTGACATGAGGAACGGGGCAGGCTCCTCTTTTCCTTGATAGAAAATCATAGGCTTTCATTCCCTTGGATTAAATTCTTCATTCTTTGTACTATGTGAAGTATCATCTCTATTTTGATTCATCCTTTTTTCCTTTTGAGCATCTGTATTTCCACTTACCTCTTTTCCTATAGCCACGGGGTCACTTTGTGATATGGATCCATCTGATATGACCCTTCGGTCATCAAGAATATTTTGTACCATTCCAATGAAGCTTGGAAGAATTTGGTGTACATCAGATGCATTTGGTTGTACATCTTCCACAACATTGGTATTCTGCGCAAAACCAGATTGAGGGTTGTTGGGGTTGGTCCTAGGTGGATGTGATACACCTTGGGAAATGTTCCTAGGGGCAACATCATTCAAACTTCCCAATAAGGTTTCTCTAACTTCTGGGATTTTCATCAATTCATATAACGTCAAACTAATTTTGATCTTCTTGAATTCTTCTAGCACGAAATAGCTCAGCCTCTTGAATTCCTTTCTGGGAGGATTTTCTTTTTATCTCATTTCTCCAAGATGAGCAGTAGATTGTGTAATAAGTTGTCCTCTTTCATTATGTGAAGCATTTGTTCTTGCTAGTTGCCTTCTTTCACCTTGTGAACCAGCCGATGGTGGATATTCTGGTGAGTCTCTTAGAGGACTCAGTGCATTACTCACACTGGGGTGCATAGGTATGGAAAAATTATTTGGAGGAGTTGATGTTGTCATAGGTTCATGATTTCTGGAATTCCTCTGATACATTCTAATAGCCATATTTCTAGAAGTTTGTTGAAATTCTTGAACTTCACTTACTCCTTCCACCAGGACATTTTTGTATAATGGAGGGAAGGAAAACCCATCCTTATGCAATGGTTCATTTGGGGATGCATGTGGAGATTGATCTCTTGATGGAACTTGATACATGGGTGCCTCTACAGGATGATTGGCTGATGCCGGTGGGAATCTCTCATTATCCTGCACTGGCATGTAATCTTGTATGTCAGGCAAAGGAAATGTGAAATCATCAAAGACCAACACTTGGTCATACCTAGGTGAAGGGACCAATTCATACCCTGTAGGTGGAGGATTTTCAGGTGCAGTAGTGTTTCTTACTTCCCCTTTGAAAATGTTGGCAGCCTTCTAAAATTCTTGGCATTGTAACTCAGAATGGTTATTTGTCTCATGCAATCGACGCCATCTGGACAATGTTGCTTCTACTAGGAAAACTTTATCTGCTGGTCAGATTTCAACAGCTGGTGGATTGTCTAATGGTGAGTGTACACCACCATTATTTGGATTTGTGTTCCATGATATTCTCTGGTGTCCTTGGTTTTTATTACGATACCCAGAATTGTTCTCTGGATAATTTTGACTATTGTTTCAATATCCAAAATGATTATCATGGTATCCCTGATTATAACCTTGAGGATTCTCTTGGTGAGAGGGAGGGTTCCCTTGATATCCTTGGTTGTTACCTTGATGTAACTGGTAATGTCTTTTTTGATTCTAAAATTGATTATTTTGATTTTTGAGGTAGGTGACCCTAGTGGACAACTTCTTTACTTGCTCTATTAGATCCCTCATCTCTTCCCTTTCTTCTTGAGTCCTTGTCATAGTTGTCGTGTTCTAGAGATATACAGGTTGTGTTGGCATTGCCTGAGATGTAGGGGCCCCTGGATGCTACACTAACTGATTGGAAGGAAAAGGAACATGATTAAGAGCAGGCATATGGTTACTCATTCCTTGATTCAAAGCATTAGGATTTCCAAAGAAATTCGATGCTCCATTAGCAGTTGTTGGTGGCTGTAAACTTACCCTCTCAGCCTCTGCATAAGCTTGAATCAAACTAGTAGGAGGTGGATGAGTCTTCTGGACAAACATGGAAGTGAAGTAATCCAGGGATGCATAGTAAATAGGTCACGCTGCATCATCACCCATGTGATAGGGATCATGCAATCTTGAATAGGCCCTTTGGAACCTATTGTTGAAGGCACCAATTGACTCACATTCTTGCCTTCTTATCTCAATAAATTGCCTATACAACTCTGCTAGAGTGATTGGCAGTCTAAACTTTATGAGGAAAGCACCCTTCAATTCTTGCCAAGTTGGGATTGAATTCAGAGGCAGATTGATGTACCATTAATAAAATGTTTAGTCCCCAGTGAGTAGGGAAATAGCCTACAAGAAACATTCTCTTCTTGAACATTTCTATTTTGAAGAGTGTCTTCAAAAATCTTAATGTGCTCATCAGCAGTGTGGTTGACATCATTAACAAAGAACTTAGAATAGAAATGCTCTAGATTCTATGGCATATTATGATAAGTAGAAAATGTTGTGAGAGGCGACGCATTTTGGGGGCGCCATTATTGTTGTGCCAGGGTTTGAACGGTTGCAGGAGAAACTACTTGTATGGGTATCTGAACTATTATTTTTTGAATTTGTGTAGTTCCTTCTTGATTTAATCCTTGTCATAGTTGATCAGTTTCTTGCACTCGACATTGTGGAGGTGGAGTTTGAAATAACATCGTGAGATC
Organism: Thuja plicata; assembly: GCA_018584345.1. Lineage (NCBI taxonomy): Eukaryota > Viridiplantae > Streptophyta > Pinopsida > Cupressales > Cupressaceae > Thuja > Thuja plicata. The sequence continues at coordinate 1,265,791 of MU223175.1, read as the reverse complement.
AGCTACACTTGGTGAGTTTTGGCTTGTAGATGCTTCTCTCTTTCCTCACTTAGGCTTTGGATCAAACTTTAATTCTTGTAATTCTTTTTCTCCCGTAGTGGATCTTAAAATTCTCCAATGTACCTTAGGCAAAAATGAGTTAATGCACTCCAGTATCTGAAAATCTCCTTTCCTTCTAACGGGCCATGGGAATTGAATGATTACTGGTCTTTGAAGAGTTGCTTCAATCCTTTGAGACTTCTCTTCTTCGAATCTAAGATTTGGCTAAAGGATAGGTACGATGTCCCTATGTGGTAGTACCATCTTGATTCATGATGCATAGTCTTTGAACACTTATGTGGGGGCTCTCCTTCTAGCGCCACTTTCTATCGATGTGCATTTTATGACCCACCAAAGAGTAGAACAAAACACCGAGGTATCTTATCCTCTCTTGATCAAAGTTTCATATATGTTAAGATTGCGAGAAGATCATATAGGTCACTCCAAGGTTCATTTTTTGTGTCAGGTCTTGACCATGGATAATCTCGGTGCTAAATGTGATTTATTGAATATCACAAGGGGCCTTACGTTTTTAGTCTTGAAAGATTTGCAATGAAACACTTTTTGGAATTTTTGGAATATGCAGAAAGGAAAAGGAGGTAGGGTTCAAAAATTGTAATCTACTCCTAAGGGAAATGATAGCAATAGTAAATGCTTTGGTAGACAAATTCCCAATAACCAGGTTTCACTTTTCCAAGTTATACTACAACTACATGAGAACCAGTGCAATCTTCAAGGTTTATGTAGAGGATTTTCATACCACCACAGACACAATCATGAAGAACAATGTACATGAATGACAGAAGTTAAGCATATGCATGAAAATAGGTTCATACTAACTTTGCACAATGGTTTACTATTAGTAAAATGTCAAAAGTATGAACCGAAGGAACTCTTCAAAACACCATCATATTTCTTATTGCAATCACAACACTTCATCTAACTTTATCCAACAAATCTAACTAAATGAGGGAATTATGAAACCAAGCATGCACGTAAACACATCAAGTATTCACCATGAAAAAAACAATGAAAACTTTATTGTCTCAGTAGCTCTTTAGCAATAGTCTCAAAATTCTGCTGCTTACAAAAGAGAAGTGAGGCCTTTATATAGGTCGTTTAATACAATGAGTGGCCCGAATCAAAAAATAATCGATGGCCTAGATCATGCCACCTTAGCCCTAATTAGGGTTAGGTCAAGGAAGAAGGAATCTACATTAATGCAAAAGGAATCCACCATCATAGTGGGCAATAAGTACCCATTATGCATGCATTCTCAGAAGGAGAGTGGGGTGCAATAAATGACCATTTATCGGGCCCAATATGCATTAAATACATTTCTATCATGGAATCTACCTTTCACCGCTCTGTCTGAATGCTTGGAATCTTCCCAATACTACTTCTAACTCATCTATATTGATGCTTGGTGCTAATTCCTACTTGAATTCCAAAGCTACTATAGCTCATTCATCTTTCCTCGAGTTGTCCTCCCATTTCGGCAACAAATCTTGAGTAGTGTCCATATCATTTGAGAAGGTGGAAAAGTTCTCGAAATCATCCCTAGTGAAGAAGTTCAATCTAAAGAAATCTTCCAATTTACTCTTCAGGTTGTCTACAGTTATCTCCTTTTCATACAACCTTTTTGATACCAGTGATGCGATAGTGTTGGAGATTTATTGCTTGATGTTCTCAGCTATTCCCTTCAGTCAAGAAGATTCCTCAATGAAATGCCCAAACATTTCCTTTTCCATGAGCAGAGTTCCATACCATCAGGTGAAATCATATGCTTCTCCCTCTTTGACAATCCCATGGTTAACTAGTGCCTACCTTGGCATCTTCAACAACTCCTATAATTCTGCGATCATCTCATCCTGATAGATATGCTCATCCTCCCATGATTCCTCCATGCACTAAATCTAGAAAAGGATGGCCAATGCCTTGTTGTAGACTCACACTAAGTCCTCAGCATGCTTGTGAGCTTCATTTTGGATGCCCTTGATCCAAGCCTCTGCCCCTTGAGAATTTCTCTTGATCCTATCTATACTCTCTACTGCCTCAGTTGGAACAACCAACGGAGGGACAAAAGATGGACCTTCTTCCCTTACTGGATGAGGTACACATCTAATGCAGTCGCATAATGCTTTGATCTCTCCTTTCTTCCTCTGATACTTCTCTTCTAATCTCCTCATCTTATTCTTGACCGCCTGTGTAGAATCATCAAGCTCCTCCAATACCTACTCCCAGGAGGCATGACCAAAGTCAAACTCGACCACATTATATTCATTTGGAGTGATTTGATTCTTTACTTTGTCCACGGCCAGTGTTGCAAGCTGAAGGGTTCTGGACCCAGACTCATCTCGTATAATCTTTGCAAACCTCTTAGCCTTTCCCTTCTCATGTGATTGGTTGACCCTGTTCATAATTTCCTACAATTTGAAAGCTGGGTCAACATCCTTTTCTTGACTCCTTTGGAGCCTCTACCTCACCCATTCTAGAATGGTAGCTCCTTGATTCTTCTGAACTGCCATCTGCTTTTTCTCCTAGACCACCCTTGTATCAATTTCTTTAGCTCTAGGACTTCCTGCCATCACCTCTAGGGCTGGTATCTTTATCATGGGAATCTCATCTTTAGTCGTGGGAATCTCTTCCTCTATTATCCTTCTAAAGAAAACACCAAGAATTTCCTCAGTGGTAACATCTTGTTTCTTAATTTTTGTTGGTGCAAGCCTTTGATTGGCATTAATGCTCAATCTTTCCTGAACTAACCTCATCACATGTTGCTCTCCTTGCTCATCTCTCCCCCCTACTTGATTCTACTTCTTGCTTGGAAAAGGCGCCTATCTCTTGCACACTTGGAGTCCTATTGGGTGAGGATGGCATCTCCTTGACTCTTGGGCTCTTCAATATGGAGATCCAACCTTTTCTTTTTGTGTGTTTCCTGAGCAATATTCCTTTGTTTTCTGTGCTTTGCACTCCCTGAGAAAACTTCTCCTTCTTCAATAATTTCTCCTGATGCTTGCTTTGGTCTCTCTTCCCATAGTGGTTGATTCCCTAATAACTCGTAAGTCCAGTATTTTTTTGGTATACTCATTCTACCAAGTTAGCGCTCAATCCACCAGCTTGTGAAGTCCAGGACTGGTTTTTCCAAAACATCAAGAACTGGAATCTCCTTTCTTTGCCAGTCATAGGGACAAGTAACCCTTTCCTTTTCTAGATTATACCCTTTCTAAAGCACATTTAGATCTTCCTTCATTTGATCAGGTACATGAAAGATTTTGCAAGCTCTGATGATGTTCAGTGGCAATCTGGAGTGCATTCTTTTCTTAGTCTCATTCTCATCTGCAACATTGGTCCAAAAATCCTTAAGGTGTGTCCTATGCTGATACCTTGCTCCTGCCATTGAGTTGATTTTTTTATAAGGATCAAAATTTAGCCTTCCTAAGTAGAATGGTAGATGGAAGAAATGTATCTCATCCTGGGATCTCTCAGCCGCCCTTAGACACGGGCACATTTTAGCTTTATCTTCTCATATGGAAATCAGGAAATCCAATCCCAGCTTCTTCTTTCCTTTTTGAATCTTGTCCTACACTATCAATTGCCGAGTAAGCTCCAATAGAACAATCTTGTCCATAGGATATCTTGGCAGCCTGTATGGTTGTACCAAAAATCCTTACATTCGGATGTAGGAGAAGGTGGGAAACCGAATAAACTAGGCTCTATATTCCTCCACTAGCTTCATTTCTCCTTCAGACAATCTCATATGCAATTTCTTCTATAGGATTCTCACAATTCGCATTGCAAAGGCATCATTGACCCAGACATAATCATCTATGGCTTGTAAATGCAATTGAGGGTAACACTCATGAACTTTCAGCTGTGAACCACCACTTCTGATTGCTCCCTTATATCGCAATCCCTCATATCTTGTATTACATGCCAACATGTATACGACATAAGAACACATGTAAAACTTTTGTGATTACTCTAGGTTTGCCAGCTGTTCACTGAGGTTTCCACAGATCATTCCTACCCAGTCCATGTGATTGTGCTCTTTAACCACTTGCTCGACAAAGTACCACATCCATGGCTTGAACAGATAGGAGTGTGGCAGGCCAAATATTCTACTCAGCATCATGATCAATTCATTGTACTACCTGTGGAAATCCAACCAAACCAACTCCTTTGGCAATTTTGAATGGTGGGATCTATTCTTTCTCAACCACTTGTCATTTATGACATTTTCACAATATCGAATTCCTGTAGAAAAAACCTTATGTGCCTGCTCCTTTGTTTTCAACACCAATTTCTTGGAAGAAGGGATTCCAAATGCCTCAGTGATTGCTGGTGGAGAAAGGTCTGCAATTATGTTTCCATCAGAATCTTTGATTGTTCTATCTCCTGAATTGAAGGGCCTGGCGCATTCCACGACCAGCTCAGAATGCAGAAAAGTGGGAGCAAAGCCAGCTGCAGCAACAATTCCACTATTCACAATTTGGGTTGCCAAATTGGTCAGTTGATGATCTTTATACCCAAACATTCTTCTGTGAAACTTTGTCATGTCTAGGCCTCTGAGATTATTATCTCCAATCTCTACCCACTTTGAAACAATATTGGATTCTGGGAAAAAACCTCTTTGTTCATTCTTTATCAACTATTTCCTCGTCATGCTCGTTCCTCTTGGCTCAACCATTCCTAAAAAACAAAATTCAAAACAAACATAAGAATTTGTGTAGGAGAAAGAAGAAGAAGACCAAATTCTTAAGAAGGAGGAAATTCCTAAAATCAGACAAATTCTTCATCTTTTCTCTCAGAGGTCAAATCTCTCTCTTCTTCATGAAATCACGTTTCTCCACCAACTTATTGGAAAAAATCCTCTGAAACTTTTGATCTTGAATTCTTCACGTCTTTCAAAAATAAATAATTCTCTTTCTATTTGGAAATTTTCTCTCTTTTCAAAAATCCTGCTCAACTTTCGAGGAAAACTTCACTTGAATCCTCTTGATTCCTCAAAATCTCTCATCAACCTGTTTTCTCAAACTTTGTGTGATGACAAAATGAGAGAGAGCCTTCATACATAGATTAAAACCCTGAAATTTTCTTTAAAAGCCAGGAGCAAATTTTAGGAAACTGCTAATTTAGGCAAAGATTCTTTCCTACAAGCGCCACTTGTCACTACTTTTCTCCAATTTTTCAAAAAAAACTTCCAATCTGAGCGCTTTACTTTATGATGAAGTTTCCATTTTATCCCTTCTCTTGTTTTCTAATTTTAAATATTGAAAAAAAAGAATAAATTTCAATATTTAATCTTTCAATATCAATTCAAAAAAGCGATTTAATTTCACTTTACTCTTCCAAATTTTATAATTAACTTGTTGCTTTTTTATTAATAATTAAATATAGATAAAAATCAATATTTAATTAATAACTTCTCCTCTTTGTTTTTTTTTTTTGGGTTTTTAATTAAATATTAAATAAGAATTTAATATTTAATTAATATTTAAATTTAAATCAAAAAAACTTTTTTGTTCGAATTTCCAGCTTTTGAGTTTTTCAAATTTCCAATTTTTTTTGGATTTTTCCACAATTCTCCACAATTTCTGCTTTTTCAACTTTCAGGTTTTTTCCAGAATTTCCAAAATTTGGAATTTTCAATTTTCGGGTTTTTCACGTGCTCGAGATTTTCAAAATTTTCATGATTTCAATTTTTTAGTTTTCTGAATTTCTCCCACTTTTCGAAATCCTAAAATTATCCAAGATTCCCATTTTTTGAAGTTTTCCATTTTTTGGAAATTTTCAAATTTCCAAAATTTTGGAATTTTAAATGTCTCCCGATTTCTTCGACCTTGGAAATTTTCACATTTTCCAAAATTTTGATTTTTTGAATTTCCAACCTTTCAAAGATACAACATTAAATAAAACACAATCTGAGTTTCTAATCAAATTTAATCTTCGCGAATCATTTCCAAAAATTTGATCTAATTCATGTGAACATTTTCAAACGTAATAAAAAATTGGCGATGATGATGAGAGGTTGAGATGGGAAATTTCGTTCATCCCTGATGAGATAGTGCATCGCTTCCTTCGTGCAAGAGTCTTCCAAGATGATCTTCATCGACTAGTGCTTCATACACACATTCCCCTACAATTGGCCCCCATGAACCTTTCATACATTGATAAATTCTCTATAATCACAGAAAGCTCGCATTCTAGATGCAATTGAAACATAAACGATCTGCACCCATAGTTGTGATTACAAATTCAGCCCTTTTGCGATTTCATTCTTCCTTTAATACCACGACAAGCATAGATTCAAATGGTATTCCAAGAATAGGGAGAAAGGGAAGGACTGCAATACAAGTACATATTTGTTGGACCTCAAAGTTCTTTTATTGTGCAATTTTATATTCACTGATGACTGGATGCATTACTCAATCGAATTCGTCCATTCTGAGATGAGCTTTCTTAACAATCCCTAATTACAAGACAAAGGAAATGATATGGATTACTTGTTATCCTCCTCCATGCAAATAACTTCTAATTAAACATTGTGCATAATCTTCCTTCTTCTAATTGAGGTAAGAAATTGGGTCCTTACAAAGGATTTCTCTGGATAGCACTTAAATCAGGAAGGACTCCATAATGGGAATCTTAAAAGGCAAGGAAATAAGTCTATGCCAAGACCTAGCAAATACCACCATTTTACACTTGATGTGTTTTTGTAACTTGCAGGGAATACCCACTTATAGGAACAATCATTTGGTATTATGAATGGAGCCCATCTTGATTTAGTGCCTATTGGATTTTTTACATTCCGGGACAAGTTGTAGAGTCCTCCTCTCTTCCCTTGGCGAAGATTGTGCAGTAATTCGCACATGGAGTTTCATAGTTTTTATTCTCAAACTAGTTTCTTTACTCATGAACAAATTATCATGGGGTGAATTAACTCTCCTATGAATTGCATCAGACTTCTTAAAAATTCCAGCGATGGGTCTATTTGGAAATTCTCAAATTTGGTGATTTTACATGATGCTCCCCAAACTAAGACTTTCAGGAAATGGAGAAATCATTTGGGCACTGAATCTAAACCATTACTCCTCAAGAGGAATGATAGGAACCATAGAGACCAGAAGTAAGAGCCACTAAGACACAACGAAAACAAAAGGGGGCAAGTAGACAAAAGGCAAGGGGTCTTATTGGAAATGGGCGATGTGTGAAAACGTCACAACACTACCCACTATCACTATGCCCATCACAACACACCGCATCAAGTCATTATTTATCTTAATCATGCCTTACATAGCATTGTCTAAGTGTTGAATCCATTCTCAATTTATTTCATATTTGACGTAGTTCCAGGGGTTTCAAAATCATCATTCCTGACACTTAGATCATCCAATTCCATAGTTATCATGCATCAACCTTAGGACTCCTCTATTTCTCCACCAACATTTATTTCCTTTTCCTCATGATTCCATAATATTTTATGATATTTTATCATTCCAAAGCCTTATTGACTTGAGTTTCATTCAAGTGAAATGAGAAAAGGGGAGCTATGTGCATCTCTTTGTTTCTCTCATTTGCTTCTCTATTAAAGGTGGAGTCTTCTAATTGTTCACTAGTGTCATATTCAGAAGGTTATTTGTCTCCATCCTCACTAGTCTTTCAAACAACATCAAATATTTCTAGCCTTACTAACTTTCATTCTTTCAAGAATGTAGTTCCATCATCATTTGAAAGTTCTTTGTCTAAGATATCAATTGAAAAAGAAGGGGGAGGGACTAGGGTTGTCCTATAGGGATTTTATGACAACCTTTCCCTTACCAACCAAAATTTTGAGACCAAAATTTCCAAAAGTAGCAGTGGGGTTTTCCATTTATCTAGAGTAATTTTGAGGCTAATGTCTACTCCTAATGGAGGTGTGTTTCTTCACAATGCAATTTTATCTGTTCGGGGAAGAAAATACTGCATTACAAAATGAAATAGTGTGGATAAAGTAACATCATCTTTGAAGGAAATTATTCTCTTAAAGATACTAGTGAGAGGTGGTTTTTTTTATCATCATGAGTCGGGTTATGGGGTGGAGTGGGATTGTGAGAAAGGATGTCCTTAAGGAAATAGATGTAGATGAAATAAATTAGGGCCAAGGGTAAAGGTTGGTATACTCCTTCTAAAACACACTTGGCCATAGATGAATGTAAAAATTATAAAACTAATAAGCTTGTGATGCCTTAGGTGAGAAAGGAAGAGGAAGTCATAGGTATGAACTTTCAGTCAATCACCCTGCACCATTAAGTGGTTAAACAGGTGGTAGCTTATTACATCCAATGGTGGTAGTAAATCCATTCTTCTACCACTTTAGTCTCTCATTTCCTTCCAAGAACATTGAAATGCATTCCTTATAAACTTGATTTTCTCTCAAGCTCGACACTTTTTCTCCTTTACATTACAACGTAGTGACTTGGGCTATTAGCTACTCAAAATATTTATTTTAACACTACCCACTACCACCTTTTTATTACCAATCTTTATGTTAAAGACCTTTTTATTAGAACCACTTTTTGCAAATGTTGCCAATCTAGACCAAATCCATGATTATATCAGTTATTCTAAACTCCTTTGTTCTTCACAAAGACATCATCTAGACATGTCTATGTTTACCTCTCCCTCTTAGTTGTTTCCCTTGACAAAGCCACAACTCTTTTGGTGTATGTGCATACATTCGCCGGACATGTATACTTGATTGGTATCTTCATATTTTTAGTGATGATTGGTACATACTTGACATGCTTTTATTTGATATTAGTGTCACATTATTTTAGTTTCTTTCTGTTTATACCTTATTCAATGGTTCATTCTTGATCCTAATAGACTTTGTTACAATTCATTTTTAAAGGGACTGGATGTTATGTTGATGCACATACATATGACAGTGATACCTTGCATGCATATGAGACTGATAGTCAGTGATTTGTGTTGACATTCAATGGACAAGTGTACAAGTCAACAAGTCTCTCAATGATTACATACGCTATTTTGATACAATCTCTCATTTCTATAGATTAATTTCAAATTTATTAAATTAAATGTTTGGGCACAACTCAACAAGTATTAAATATTTTTTTTTTCCCTAAACACCATAAATTTAAAGTGTTTAAATGCTTCAAAACAAATTGAAAATGGATGAATATTTCACACACAATAAGAAAATTTAAAAATTGTGTAGATCTCATAGCATCTTTAACAAGTTAAGAGAATGTGATCATTGTTTCTAAATCATAAATACAAAAAATTATATTTCTAAAGTAAAAAAATAAAAACATCAAAGAATGTGACTGTTGTTTCTAAATTTAAAACATAAAAATATATTGTTTCTATATTCAAATTCTGAAAATTGAAATTAAAAAATTATATACTTATCAAACAATATTTGATGTTTTTTCAATTTTCATCATAAAACATATGTAGGTAGGTTTTATAATTTTTTAATAAATCAATTAGACTTAATTCAAATTTACAAGTTTTTGTAGCAGGCTTATTTCAAATTCAAAGATACCTCTCGTCTTATTTTACCTATGTATTTTTTAAATAGGTCTGTTGTGAGCATGTTCAATAGATCGTCGTATGCCATGCAATTGAGATCTTGCAGTCAAATCATTTGGCCAAGGAAATTGCACCGTGAGAAGGGAGAGATGTCGTGCTGGATATGATGAACCTTAGAATTGTAAAGAAAATGTTTGAAGGCCAGAGAGTTGAGATGAGGATTGGGATCCAAAACACACTAGTTGGTTTGTGGAGGAATCTTGAACCTGAAAGTGAGTATAAGGAAGCTGCTAGAGAGATGAAGATGTTGAATAGGCACTTATTGATCAAGAGGTGGATTGTTTGGCCTATTAGAAAGATAATTCAAAGGAGGAAAAGGAAAGCTAGGGTTTCCATAGTAACGAAGGTAGAGGTGGCTACATATGAGTTGATTGAATTTGATGAACAAGTTAAGGGATATCTTGTTGTTGAGTTTTATATTGATATGATTGATATTGAGGATGTTGGTATAATGGAATATCCTTTGGTTAAATTTGGTGACCTAGTTGGATTAGTTGAAGAGTTTTTGTTGTTGAGGATGGTGGTAAGAGTATTTATGATGATGGAATTGTTGATCACTATGAGAGGATATTTGGACATAGTTTTTATTTGTGTTATTGGTGAGGGGTTATGGACTGGGATGTTTGAGTAAGATGTTGATTTGTTGGAGAGATCGCCTAAAGGATGTGAAGATATGATTTCCTTCATTAATGTTGGTGCTAATTAATTTTTTTGGTGAGGGAAGTTGTTATTGCATACATGTATTGCAGGGTAGGCATGGAAAGAAGAGTAGTATTCCTTTGATCGGAACCATTATTTGGGCCTACCGAGAGTGAAGATAAAGGCTAAGTGAGCTTGAGATCTACACAATTGTAGACAGAGGTGATTCTGAAAGAGGAAGTATGGCTAGAGGATAAAGGTGGTGCAATGAGCAAGGATCATGAATTCATTGTTGTTGATGGATTGATGGTAGAAAATGATAAGTGGCTAAAGATAGAAAGAGGGTTTGTGAAGAATAGTGAAAATATTATGAGTGGTTCTATTGCTGATCAGTTTAGTTTAGTCATTAAGTTTTCTCTTTGGTTTGTTCCATTGTAGAGGATGTGGAGATCAAATTAGAGAGAGAAAAAAGTTTTTGTTTGCAGGTTTATATTCCTAACCTTGAGGATAGGGAAGCTGAAGTTCAAAATGAACTCATGTTATCAGTTCTAGATTTCTTCTACATCATCAAAGTGAGAGACTCACCTTTCAAATAATGCCAAGTGTTTGATGCAGGAGAATCTTGGGTTATTGACAATCTTGCATCAACCAAAAAACATTTCCTTTTCATTTTGCTGGCAGTTTGCTCTTGTTGTTTAGTTTTAGTATTTTAGTTGGCGACCCTTCTAGTTGGCTCTTTCGCTCATGTGAACCTTATGACATGTTTTGGTCATAATGTGGAATCTACGTTTGGGTTCAATTTTTGATCAATTTTGTCTTGGTGGATAGATCTTGAGTTTTGGACCGAACCTATCTATTCTTCATGCTAATCGCTAAATCTGATTTTTCCTATCTTGCGAAGCTTTCCCATGGCTTGTGGATCTGATTAGAATATTGTTCAATGATATTATGCTCATGATTGACCTCCTTGTGTGATCACCCTTCATTCCATATCATCTTGATATGTTCTTCATGATTCAGGCCCTGTCCTATTTTTACACGTTATATTTTTCTACCTTGGAGAATGTGATATTTTATGGCTGACTTGTGGCTTGCAATCTTGTATATATTGTAGCCTTGGTTCTCTGTTTAGGGAGCTCTGAATAGAAAGTCTTTTATAGGTTAGCATCCAAGATGGGTCTATATTTTTATATGTAATCTAGTGTGTGTTCCTTAAAAGGGTTCGTTTGAGTGCTGGAATACCAAATGTTGGATATAGTCAATTTTGGAAGATGCTGCAATTCTGGAAGATACTTATCCTGAAATTGATTTCCATAATATGGAATGGACCCGTTTGGTTTGCCTAGAAGATGACTGAGAAGATGCATAAGGATTTTTAATTGTTTATTTCTTAATTTCTTTGAATACGGTGTGTATATGGGTGTACATATACACACATATATGTGTGTATATATGTATGTGTGTATGTGTGTATATATGTATGTATGTATATATACACATACACATGTATACACACATGTGTATATATACACATGTGTGTGTACATAGACAAATGTATATATACATGTGTGTGTGTGTATAGAAATATAATATACCAATGTTTATCGGAATTTAGGTTTGGAGAAGTCACAGATTCAACAAGATATTAAATTTGGTTTTATAAAAATTGAAATTGGAATTCGAAATTCGAATTCCACCTAATTGGGTGGTAGATGCATATGCCCATTTTGGGGCAAAATTGGAATTTCAAAATTCCAATTCCATACTTTTTGGATGGACACAAACATGGAAGAAACAAAATTGGGAATTAGGTAATGCCAATTCCAGGCATATTCCAGCTATCAAATGGGCCCTAAGTGTAAGCCGACATGTTGCTGGGAAGATATGATGTAAATCCTTGTTTCTGAGTTAATGTGAAGGCCTGAATGAGCATGTTTATTGTTCATTGTTGAGTTATTGATGATGTCATAGTTTATTGTTTCTGTTGTGTTGACTCTTACCACATGGTTGGACCATCTCCATTCGGGAAACTCCTACAATGACTACATCAGAAAAGAAGAGGAAAAACTTTTGGAAAGGGGTTTACATTGGTCAAACCCCTATTTAGGAATCAACCTTGAAATTGAATTGAAATTGCCTAAGGAAAGATGAAATGAAAGCTAGATCTAAAACATAAATCACCTTATACTTCATGATGCAATGCCTCTTTGGATGTGATCACAAGTGTTGATGCAATAGCTTGAACTCCGCAAAAACCTAATAGAAAATCATGAAACCAAACCCTTGAATGATAGATGTTGTAATTTTCCATAATGTATGATAAGGAAGAAGGATTGAAGACTTAGATGCTTGATTGAAGAAGATACCTATGAACCTTATTGAAGATTGTAAAGTGATAAAGTATAGGGGTCATCAAATCTTGCAGTGAGCTATGGGATTCAAGTGCACCCACATGTTAAGAAAGATGAGATCCATTTGTTTTGGGATTTAATTATATTGAGTATTCATCTCATTAAACTAGAGTTCTTTTTTTTCCTTATGATTCCTCTTTCTGGGTAATGAATTGTAAGCTGTGATTTTCTAGATGGGTTAAAGTTTCATGTTTTTCCTCATTTTGTTCTACCTATCATGCTTATAACTATGATGTTTAGAATTTATATTTTTTTAAAAACTCCTTCCACCATCTAATTGTCACAACGAATTTAAGATATGTATGTAGTGATGGAGAAATAAACTATTCTAAATTGGAACTAGTCCAAGAACTCCATTATAGAGGTTAAGTACATTTAAAATCTTTCAAAACCTATTAAATTATTATTTATAAGGGATAAATCTTGAATTATTTCAATCGTTGATATCTTGTTCTTAAAGCTATCTAAAAAAAAATATGATTAGACCCTTTAATCAAATCTAGAATATAGAAAACACAATCTAAGCTCTAATCTACTTCTGAAACTAGCAACATTCTTGCATCCCCTTTTATGATCTCATGTCATACTTTCATTACCTAGAGTTAATATTTTATGTTCTTCTAAGGTCATAATTGGTCTGCTATGATTTTTGAATTTATATTGGTAGAGAGAGTAGTGGTTATTGATTGGCATGTGGTTCAATGACTTGAACAATCACATTATGTCACTCTTGTGATTGTAATGATAATCTTGTGTTATTGGCTCGATATTTGAAGTAAATTAATGTGAGACCTCTCCCTTTTCTATTGTATGAGTTGGAATGATTTTTATGAGTGGTTTCAAGTGAGTTGTATGCCAAAATTGTAGAATTGATAAGCAGTGTTACAGTTAAAATTTCCAAGGGTTATGCCATTACTTAATTAAGAATGATGACATATTGTAATGAGGTCCCTTATATATAGGGATGAACATCAACAAAAACAACATCATAGCTTAATTAAGAATGAAATGTTGGCGCGGCCACTGTCATTAAGTAATAATGGAATAGAAAATGGAGAGGGATTCATTCGCTGGAAATTATGCACCTGACTATTCAAGCACCACTCTATGCATCCCTTTCTATGCATTTACTTCTTCATTTCATTTGCAATTCAGTGACGAAGAAACCCTGGGGTCGATTCACAGCAAAAACCAGAGATCCTGCCGGAAATTAGAGATTTGATTACTCATTTTAGATGACCACAAAATTTATGTTTGTTTACATATTTGTTTATGATTCTTTCTTGTCTAGGAGAAACTCCATTTTTTTTATGGAATGCATTTATTATTTTATCTTGACTGCAAAAAGTAGCAGTCAAGATTTCAGTCAAAATCCATTTCGTGCAGACCATTTGACCATTGTTGGTCAATAAAATTTTGTGGCATCTGAGCACATGCAATGTTTTTCCATCTCAGTACAGGAGTTTGCATTTGACGGTTCCATTAAAGGTTTGTAGAACAATATTTTTGACAATCATAATCTTCTGAAATTTTATTTTTATTATATATGATCTTATGTGCATGATGTAACAGAGATTTTATTGTTTGGTAGTTTCTATCTCAGATTTTTAAAGCTTCAAAACTAGAATTGTAATTGATGGTAAGAATTTATTTATGTTTGGTTTGTTGGAAAGACCTTTTTTAACGTCCATTATTGTTTATAAATTTGGATTTTTTTCATAAAAATAGTGTTTCATGGCCTCAACTATTTATAAATAGAAAGTGCAGACTCAAATTTAATCAGATTTGAGGATCACATAAAAGTACAACACAATCGTGAACACATCAAATATAATTCATATATTAACTCATTTATACTATTTGGAATCTAATTTTCTAAATCCAAGCATTCAAATGATATTCACCTCAACCAACAAACTAATATAAAGTTTTGCAATATTGAAAAGTCACGCCTATTCTATATTTGGAGACTAATATATCTGGGAATACATAATCCCTCTTCACAGATAAATATCTGCTGTAGTTTTCATTTTGAATGGAAATATCATGGTGACGGACAGTTTGGGGTACAAGTGCCTGCCAAAAACTTCTTTGCAAACTGCATTACTCCTGATTTCTTTGCACCCTTTTTTTGGGGGGATTGATCAATTGTGTATGCTGTGCCTAAATAAGTGGATTGGGGCGTTATGTTCAAGAGATGGTGGGTAAAACCTATGAATTAATAATCTCCTCTTGTTTGGGTCTGCTACCAATAAATTCGCGGCAGTGTTTGGTTGTTCATGTTGGCAGGTCCGGTTTTATTTGAGATGTTTGGAAGAGGAATCTGATATGGCAATGCAAATCAAAATTATGATATGACGGAGAATAAACAGTACAATTTATAAGAAGAATGTATTTTTTATTTTTTTTTACATTGAGAAGAATTTAGGGCTTTTATTTGAGGCGTTTTGAAGGGCTGGGGTGGGCCGTTAACTAAAACAAAACCAATTAGTTTATTTTTTGTATCAATTATAAGTAGCTATTTTTACTAATTCGAAGTTTTCTAAAATTTAAATATTTATTTATTATTTTTATAAATTATAAAAATTACTGGTTCTATCATCAGGTAACATTCCACCTATTGAAAGTCAACCGATTGTAAGTCATGACCTTCAATCTGGTTTGCTTGTGATGTGGATAGAAGTCTTGTTGCTGCTACAAAACCAGCTTGGCTCTGCTCTGAGATCTTTCTCCTATATCTCTTAGGGTATTCACAACCCTAAATTGGGGTAAGTCACTATCAGCTTTACCTCCCCTTCAAGACTCGGTCCCCATCGACATGCTATTCATCTTCTTCTTGCTGAACGTACACAAATAGATTCATTCTACTCACTTATTCAATGTTTTCTGAACATTGCTTTCATTCTCTTCCCTAGCCGGACTATTACCAAGCTCGCCTAGGGTAAGATCTCCAGACTTGTTGTTGTTACTTCTCCTATAGAAAACAAAAAAGAAACTATGTACAAGGGCTCCTCTCGAGTTCCATCCCAACACATGACTCTCACCATGGTTTCAGGAACCTCGAGGGGCCATTAATGGTTACAACCTAGAACGGGTGAAGAACTAATAGCTTACAAAACAGAAAATAAAGTAACTAATCTACTTGCATGCAAAAGGAACCACAAAGAAACTTGATATCCACTAAACACACAGTCTACAACTTATCATTACTGGAAACAAAATAAAACAGTACAATAATATGCAAATCTCTAACTTTCCTGTAGCTTCTCCTCTTCTTCAATCTCTACTCTCTAGATCTCTAAAATGAAGGCTTGGAATGTTATTATTAACCATCCTCTCATTGGAATAACCCTAGCTGTCCCCATATTCACAAGCATCTCTTCAGGAACCTTTACAACTGTCCACACTGTCCATAAAATACAAGATCCAGTTTTCACGGGTCGTTACAATTGAATTTACCGAGCAACAGTAATGTAAAACTGAGCACCAGTCTAAATCAGCGCCAGTGTTAGCCGACAACGTTATCCGACAGTGTTAGTCGACAATGTTAACTAGAAGTGTTAACCGAGTGCCAGTGAAATGAGCGCCAGCCATACTGAGCAGCTTATCAAAAGTTCCTGATGCCTTGGTTGGATTTCTAGAGGCTTACCAACTACCTCACACACACACAACTAAAAGAAACCAACCAAGCAACCCATCTAGACATGGATTGACCTAGTCATATCCATCTTACAAAAATAAAACAAGTGACCTTCTAAGGTCCACACAAACTCTCCTGACTGAGCTAGAGTCAGTACATGCCCAAAATAAAGAGCTAAGGGTTTGAACTAGGTGCGGTCCTGCACCATACTCCCCCAAACAAAAGAAAGGTTAATCCATCCTGGGATTGAGCATGTTTGGATCAATGCCCAACCTCTTGAAGTCTATTTCTCTGATCCAAGTAGCATTAGTATCTTCTTTTTCATGTCATTTGACAAGGTGCTCCATATAGTCTTTGTTCCTGGTCTTCTTGTAGACCCTTGAGTCTAGTATCTTTTCAGCTGCCATAGATGGAGTAGGGGTTAATTTCATATCTTTTACCTCTTGTATTATCTCTTGAAGGTTCTGATCAGTATCTTGAATTGGCCCTTTGTATGCTTTCAAATCTGCAATGTTGAAAACTGGTGACATCCCAATGTCTTCAGGAAGCTCCACCTTATATGCATTATTTCCATACTTTGCAAGTATCTTACATGGACTTAGCCTCTTCATATGTAGCTTGTGAGGAACACCTTTTTGCAGCCTATGTTTGTTCAAGTGTACCATAAAAAAGTCTCCAATCTGAACACTCTTTGTTGCATCCACCTTTGTCTTCACCTTTTTAGCATTATCAATCAAGTTCTTTCTCACACTTTTATGGACTTCTCTCATTGAATGAGCAAAGTCCTCATCATATCCACTACCATACATTCCTTCCTTCAATTCTCTAAGTTCAATTATTCCTCTTGGGTGAAGCCATAAACAATTTCAAAAGGACTCTTACCAGTCGATCGGTTCACTATATCATTGTATGCATATTCACCTTGTCTAATGAGTTGGTCCCATGCTTGACCATACTCCTTTGTGAGGCATCTCAACAAGTTACCAAGGCTCCTATTGACCACCTCTGTTTGGCCATCTGTCTATGGATGATAGGCAGATCCAAAAGACAAGTTAGTACCAAGCTTTTGCCATAAGGTTTTCCAAAAATGGCTCATGAATTTTGTGTCCCTGTCTGAAACAATACCAAGTGGGAGTCTATGGATTCTCGTGACTCCACTGAAAAATAACTGAGCAATATTACAAGCATCATGAATGGTCTTGCAAGGTATGAAATGAGCCATCTTGCTAAATCTATCCACACCAACATAAATACTGTCATATCCCTTCCTTGTTCTTGGAAAACCAACTACAAATCCCATGCTTATGCATTCCCATGGCCTGGTTGGGATTGGAAGTGGCTGATAAAGACTTGCATTGGAAGATGTGCCCTTTTCTTTTTGACACACTACACAAGTCAACATATTGTCTAACATCTCTATTCATTCTAGGCCAAAAATAGAACCTAGTGACTAGCTCTTGAGTCTTACTAACTCAAAAGTGACCACTAAGTGCTCCATTATATTTTTCTTGAATCAAATTCTCTCTCATAGACCCTTTTGGAACACAAAGCTGACCTCCTTTAAACAATAAATCATTCTGCAAAGTATATTCAGAAAAATCACCATGAAAGTTGTTCCTCAAACTCTTTGCATACCTTGTAGATTTGGGCAAAATCTTCATCTTTACCATATAGTTCTTTGAAGCTATCAATACCTATGCTTTGTAGCTGAACTTCTTGGACTGTGAGCAGCATTCTGCTCAATGCATTAGTAACCTTATTCTGTAATCCCTTTTTATGCTTGATATTGAAAGTGTAGGCTTGTAGATACAACTCTAAGTCATAAGAATAGTACTTCTTCTTTGCATCATTTAGCTTCTCACTATGGAAAGCTACTGGTCTTCCTTCTTAGCTTTTGACAGCTCCAATGGTCACATTACTTGCATCACATTCTACTATAAAAAACTTATCAAAGCTTGGAAGAACTAGAGTAGGCAACCCTGCTATCTTCTCCTTGAGTGTTTCAAACCCTTTCTCAGCTTGTGGTGTCCATTAAAACTTTGTCATCATCCCACCTCTAATGGTGTCTAATATGGGTGCACAAATCCAACTGAAATGTCTCATGAACTTTTTGTAATACTGAGTTAAACCATGGAAACTTCTCACCTCAGTTGCAACCTTTGGAATAGGCCAACATAGAATGGCATCCACCTTTTCTTGGTCCATTTTGAGGTTACCCTGTGACAGAACAAAACTGAGATATACAAGATCTTGCTTCATGAAGTCACACTACTCCAAATTGAGCATTATCTTTTCATCATGCAATTTATTGAAAAAAAAATTCAAATGCCTAATATGCTCCTCCTTAGTTCTTCCGAAAACTAAAATGTCATCTAGGTAGACAACAACAAATTTACCAATGTGGAAACAAATTATTGTACGACATAGAATAGTCTATAAGCAACAATGGCTTAAACTTCAAGCAGGAAACCTCTTTCAAATCTTGTACCTGTCAATGGCGGTGTTGCTACTATAGGTGCAGTACCTGCAAAGACTCCTCCTCTGGAAGATAGCTCTGCTGGAGGATTCCTCTAGTAGAATGAAAACAAGGCTAAGATTGGCCAAAATGGGCTGAAGTCAACAAAAGGAGATGACCCCATGAGTACTATTCGTGACGGCCCCCAAATTCTAACGGACCTTGACAGGCTAAAGAATCTCTCAAAGTAGGAGAGAAAGGTCAAAAGGGAAAGTGGTCTGGCCTCTTTGGTTTAAAACCAACAAGGAAACCCTCCTTTCCAATGGTCAATGTGGTGTCTAACCCTTCGAAAGGATAATTTTCAATTTTATTCCTGATCCGTTGATAGATCATTCCATCTCTGCTATGGAGTTGACCTTGATAGGAAATTTTTCTTGGGAAAGACCTAACATAAAAGTTGTTAAGCAGTTTGTGAAGAGGAAATGGTTCCTGAAAGGGTAAGTTGATATTGCAGCGATGACTAAGGGATTATTCTCCTTCAAGTTCTCTAATATGGAAGATCTCTCAAATATCCTCTGTGGTGGTCATTGGATGTTGGGTCATTTTTCTCTATCCCTACATAAATGGTCCCCAAATCTTGTCCTCAATGACTCAAATTTCTTTGTCTCAGCTCTGGTCTGGGTTAGATTCCTGGGCCTCCCTCTAGAATACTGGCATGAAGACATCCTAAGAGGATTAGCGAGATCCTTTGGAGAACTCCTTTCAATTGATCTAATGACAGCGGCCAAAACTCGAAGGGTGTATGCTAGGGTTTGTGTTAACATCCAACAGTCGGAGGATCTGCCTAATGCTATTGTGATTAATTCAAAGCTTGGGGCTTGGTCTCTAGATGTAGAGTTTGAATCTCTCCCCTTTGTCTGCTTTTCCTATATGAAAGTGGGCCATAGGGTGAAAGACTGCCCTCTCAAGAACCAGAAAGAAAAAACTATTCCTCTTAAGGAACCAAGAAAGATCTGGAAGGAGAAAACACAAGCTAATCCATAAGCTCCCATCTTGATAGCTTTAGTTATTTATTCATGGAATGGCTCAGACTCAAGCTTGATTGAACCCCCCCTAGTGGCTAGTAATCTTAGGACTAGTGAGGAGCTACCCCTGATGGAAGTATCACTAGCGGATGAAATTGTAGGTATGGAATCTCTTGGTATTGAGAAATCTTCTTCTCCTTGTGGTGTTATCATTGATACAGGTGTTAAATCTGATGATAGAATTATTAACCCCCAAACAACACGGTCTAACAATAGCTAGGCAGACTCTCTTCAAGAATCTAACCCTTTTTTAAGTTGCCAAGAATATCTATGAACAGAGGTATCTCACAGTAAAAAGAAACATAATAACCCAAATCTTGGAATGATAGGAGGTGTTGTTAATAGAGCTATGAGAGCAGATGTGGGCACTCCTAAACCTCCTAGGGGAAGACCTAAAAATAGAACCACTTGAGAATAGGAAATTAGACAGAGTATAGCGGATGGGAGACAGAGAGCCATCCAGGATTGCTCCCAAAAAGTTTAAATGAAAGTTATATCATGGAACATCATGGGGTTGAATAGTCCTCACAAATAGGATATTTTGAGAAATCTAGTTAGGGATCAAAAGCCAGACATCATCCTTATCTAGGAAACAAAAATGACTAGAGACAAAGTGGAAAAGTTAAGAATGTTTAAAAAATGTGGCGTTGCTGGTTGTAGTTCAGTGGGGCCTCTGGTGGTACTGCCTCTTTCTGGAACCTTAATACTATTTCAGGGGAAATTATTAAATCAGAAGGTAACATATATTTTATTTGGTTCAATCATATCAAGGATGGTTTCACTTGGGTTCTTTCAAATATTTATGCTCCCAACTCTAAAACATGTAGGGATAGATTTTGGTGTAGACTGGAATCAGAGAGAAGAAAATTTAAGAATGATTACTGGATGGTGGTTGGAGATTTTAATACCCCTCTTTCTGACTATAAAAAATCTGGAGGTATTATGTCTCAAATTGACAATCGGGTGGCCTTGATGGATTTTATTAACAATCAAGCTCTCTTGGATCTTGAACATAGAGGGAATAACTTTACCTGGTCTAATAGACAAACTGGAGAAAATTCAATCCAAGTTCATATAGATAGGACCCTACTTTCTACAGATTGGATTCTTCACTATGATTGCTCTCTTTCTTCTCTCCCCTAAATAGGTTCATACCACTCACGTATCTCCATCCTGGCGAATCCTATTTTGGGTAAGATAAATTACCTCTTCAGATTTGAGAAAATGTTGATGCAGCACCCAAACATAGCTAAAAATATTACTAACTGGTGGAATGTCCAAGTGGAAGGTACAACTATGTATAGAGTTTTTCAAAAACTCAAAAGAATTAATAACAAAGTTAAGGTCTAGAAAAAAGAAGAGTTTGGGGATATTTTTAAAATTGAAAGCTTGATCCAAGCTGACCTCCAAGAGATCCAAAAAACTATTGACCTTGAGGGCTTATCTGTGGAGAACAAAATTAAGGAAAACAAAATCTAAGCTGATTATCATAACATTATTTCTAAGGAGGAGGTGTTCTGGAGACAACATTCTAGAGCTCTTTGACTCCAAGCAGGGGATAAGAACACCTAGTTCTTCCATCTTACTGCCCAGAAACATAAGGCTTCCAAAAGGATTGAGTATATAAATGGGTCTCATGGTAGGCTGAGCAAGGAGGAAGAAATCAAAAAAGAATTATCAGGTTATTTTGGTTCTCTTCTTAAAGCTGACCCTGACCTGTCAAAGGATAATTAGCTACTACTTCTGGACTCAATTCTGAGTATCATATCAAGAGAAGATAATAAAATGATGAGTAAAATTCTGTCGACTAAAGAAATCAAGGCTACGGTGTTCTCCTTTTAAGGAGAAAAATCTCCTAGGCTGGACGGGTTCCCTCCTTTCTTCTTCCAATCTTTCTAGGACATTGTGGAGAAAGACATTTCAGATGCTGTGAAATAATTCTTTGGTTTTGGATCCCTCTTGAGGGAAGTGAACTCTACTTTTTTGTCCTTATCCATAAGAGACATGGAACATATAATGCTGATAGATTTAGACCAATCAACTTGTGTAATACATTCTATAAGATCATCTCCAAGGTCCTCACAACTCGTATTCTAAAGATCCTTTCAGATATTATCTCCCCCCAGCAAAATGGTTTTTTCCCAGGCCGTCAAATTCTGAACTCTATCATTTCTTTTCATGAGAACATTCACTTTCTTGAGGTCTCAAAAAAGGATGGATTCCTAATGAAGGTTGACCTCTCAAAGGCTTATGATAGAGTGGACTGGAAATTCCTTTGCAAAGTCCTTTCTTCCTTTGGCTTCTCTCTGAAAGTGGTGGGCCTTATTCAACAACTTATTGCTTCTCCTTCCATTTTGGTGCTAGTGAATGGTTCAGCTTCTAATCTATTTTTCCCCTCTAGAGGTCTTTTCCAAGGGGACCCTATTTCTCCCATCCTCTTTGCTATCATGGTTGAAATCTTGGGTCATATATTTTCTAAAGGGATCCTGGAGGGTTTGATTCAGAGGCTTCTCCCCTCATCCTTTTGTCCTCCTAACTCCCATGAACAGTTTGTGGATGATATAGTTCTTATGGGATCGTCCTCTGTTGAAGAAGCAAAAGCTATCAAGAAAGCTCTTAATACTTACTCCTCGACTATGGGTCAGCTTATTAATTAGGATAAAAGTTCCCTCTTCTTTGTTAACACTACCCTTGAGCGTCAGCAAAGAATGGCGGCTATCCTTGGTTGTTCCATTGTTAACTTCCCTTCCAGCTATCTTAGCCTCCCTTTGGGTCTGAAACCTCCAAAGTCTTTCTGGAATGCTATTGCGGATAAGTTCAACAAATAAAATTGCTGAATGTAAAGGTTCCCTCCTCAACAATGCTGGGAAAGTTCTGCTGCTCAAGAGTTTCCTCCAAAATCTCCCAGTTTATGCATTGAGCCTCTTCAAAATCCCTTCCAAATATGCAGATATTATTGAGAAGATACATAAAAGATTCTCGTGGACCGATATGAAAGAGAAAAATAGAATCCACCTAGTGGCTTGGGAGAGAGTGTGTCAGCCTATTAAACATGGGGGCCTTAGTATCTGAAAAATTAGGGACATTAATATTGCTCTCCTAGCTAAGCAATGCTGGAGAAATTTTGGAGAAGAAAAAGGATGGAATAAAATCCTTAAGTCAAAATATCTTTTTTCCACACCCACTATTGATTCCTCTTCATCCTAACTAATGCAGTTCAGGGTTCGGTGATTTCGAACAACATCTTGAAAGCTAGGCATCTTGCAGCTAAAGGAGCTAGGTGGAAAGTGGGCAACAGGTATAAAATCAACTTATGGGAGGACCCTTGTTCTAAGGAGAAACCTCTCATTTAGTACCCAGGTATGGCTCAGTTTGCAAAGATCTGCACTCTCAGAGTAGGGTGTAAAGTTGCAGATTACTGGAAAGAAAACAATGGATGAACTTGAGTACCATTGACCCTCTTTTTTTTCCTATTAACCTGGATCTTGCCCCATGGGTTATTAGAAATAACTGTGAAGATGAACTTGTTTGGGCCCCTAACTCTAATGGTAAATTCTCTGTGGCTTCGACTTATTTGATGATCTCCCCCCTTGGTGATGATCCCTACTGGGCTAAGGTTTGGAATCCTTCCCTAATTCCCAAAATTAAATTTTTTCTAGCTTTTCATTCAGGATAAAATCTTCACTACTGAGAACTTGACAAAAAGAGGTTGGATAATACCTAACAGATGTTACCTTTGTATGAAAGATGTTGAGTCATCTTCTCACCTTCTGCTTCATTGTCAATTCTCTAGGGATGTTTGGAAGGTTGTGTTGCAGCACTGGAAAGTTAACTGGGTGTTCCCTAATACTATTATTGACTTTCTGAATCAATGGAGATCTCTGACCCCTAACCGGTTGGGAAACTCATGTGAAACTTTACTGCCCCCCATGTTATATGGAGGAAATGGAAATAAAGAAATGACAGGATATTCAAAAACATCACCTCTACTCCCTTCCTGGTCAGATCCAAAATTATTAGCAGCATTATTGAAAATACTAAAACTGCTTGTGACCTTAAACCAAAATTTGTGGAAGGGAACCCCAATAAAAATATTATTGAACACTGGAATTTTTATTCTAAACTAAAGCCCTCTCATTCTTCCCTTGAGGCTATTGTCTAGAGCTCCCCTCCTCCTAGATGGCATAAGGTGAATTTTGATGGAGCGGATAAAGGGAATCCTGACATTGTTAGATGTGGGTGTATTGTTAGAAATGCTGAAAGAAGATGTATTGATGTCACTGCAATCCCTATTGGTGTTTAAACTAGTCATATAGCAGAAGCTATGGCAGCTCTCTATGCTTGTAAATTAGCTAAAAATCAAAATTGTTCTAAACTTTTATTGGAAGGATATTCGATGAACAAAATGAATTGCATCAATGGTATTCAACCTCCCTCTTAGAATACTGTTCATATCATTGATGAAATAAAAAATTGGTTAGTAGGGTTCGAGACCACACACTCTAGCCATGCATTCAGAGAGGTGTACCGCATGGCTGATAGCCTGGCGAATGAAGGTGTCTTAAGTGATGATGTCAGAGACTAGAAAGGCATCCAAGGATTAAAAAATGATATCCTAAATCTACTGAGGTACGATCAAATCCAAAACAAGCTCAGAATATTACTCTTGATGATCACAAGTAAAGATAGTAATCAAAATTGCCTCATTTTTTAGCCTCGCACGCACGAAAGCAAGTGCATTAATTATAACACTTATGAGATTGATGATTTCATTTCTTTAAAAAGGTGGTATTTCCTCATTAATCACTTGCATAGCTTTCAACATACTCTTTCTGTGCAAATCTCTTCTTTCTGGGTGATTGCTAAAATGGGTGGAAAATTGAAATGGGAAGAATCCTCTGTCTACAAATGGAGAAAAGAGGTCGAGGTCTGGAAGAGACTCAAGGAAGGTGGGGTCACATAATATATTGAGAAACTCCATGTTTATGATAAGGATATCTCAAAGGAGTTTGCGGACAACTGGGAGAATGACAAAGTGACTATTCATTGTAAGACTTTCCTTGTCCCTGAGAAAATCATCTCTGAAATTACGAGGCTGAAAATGTCTGGTCTGAAATATTTTAGAAGTGGGGTTATGGAAAAAAATGCTGCCAGAATGTACCTTAAGACCTAGGAGGAAAAAGATTTACTTGTTAAACAGAAGGGTGATTATGTTTTGTGTTGCCATATGAAACTTTTTTGGCAAAAATGGTTAAAGCTTTAATACAGTATTTTACCCTAGAGGGTCGGTACACTAGGGTTTTTAATTTTCACTTCATGTTGGTTAATCATTTTAGATACAATAGGAAAATTTATTTTCCCTATTTCCTTCTCAAATATTTGGGTAACAGTATAATGGAACACAGAAAGAATGCCAACAAGCATATTCTCCATGATGTGCTTATTCTGTTGATATATGAGTATGCGAAGTTTAAGTTGCAGGATAACTCCTAGGTTGAAGGCTCGAACAGGGGAAAGAAAGGAAAAAGACCTATGGCGAGTGACAACAATATGCCAGGTAAAAAGAGAAAGTGGAAATGAGTAATGTAGAGGATGACCCTGCTAAGATCCTCATAGAGGAGGAAAGAATGAACACAGACAATAAATCCAAGACTAAGGGGAAGGGAGATAAAGGTGTGATGGCTAACTTCATCTCAAAGGAAATTGGTATGGAAATAGGGTAGGATACTGAATCCCTAGAGCATGAAACTACAGGCTCCTCTGAGGATATGGAAACTAAGAGCAAAGGTAGTTCTAAAGACAAGGATATAGAAGGTCTGCAAGGCAACATAATGCTGGAGGAAGCTGAGGTGAGAGATAAGTCCCCTAAGAAAAAGAATGAGTCGAATACAGAGAAGGATAATCCTAACACCACTCCCATCCTGGTGAATTATGTTGAGTCTAAGTCTAATGTGGGCAAGCAGTCCAAGGAGATCTCAAAAAAAAAGAAGGGGGAAATAAAGAAGAAGGGAATAACAAGCAAGATAATGAGAAAGCAGGTGGCAGAAAAGATAATGAAATAGAAAAAGTCAAGAACCTTCTAGGTTTATGCAGGTAGTCAAAGAGAGGGTAGAGATGGACATTCAACTAAACTCTCAGCTCCTGGATGAAATTAGAGACATCAATGGTAGGTATGATGACCTCCAGGATAGAGTTAATAAGATTGCTATCCTTCTGGCTAAACCTGTGAATAATGAAAGTCAAGAAGAAGAAACATACAAAAGACTGCTGGAGAAGCTAGAACTTAGAATTAATGCAGTTATCAATTTATGCTAGCATAAAATAGAGAGTCACCTTTAGAGTATTAAAAATACTCTCAGTCATTTGAGGAAGAACAACTGTGAAGGCATGAAGGTGATTGACAACAATTTAAAGGCGCTTCTCACGGTGTTGGATGGGAACTCTACTCCTATTGCAGTAGATGATGATACTGTTATTGATGCAAGCATTTCTGGCCCAGGAACTTGTACTAGGGTGAGTGTTAAAAAGGTGAAAAAGGGTGGCTAAAAGGAAATTAAAGATATCAGGGAGGCCATTGAAAAGTATCAGAATATGATGTCTGACTCAGCCAAAATGGTAAAACAGAGTTGACTGTGCTTTGTGGTTGTTCTCTTTTTGTCTAGGTTTCATCTTTTATTGGGTTGTAATGCTGGAGGGTTCTTATAGTTTCTATCTTATACCCCTAGCTATTACTTTTTTTTGTATGTCTTGTTTTTTGTAGTTTTGTATTCTGCCTATCTTTAGCTTCTTATTGTACAGGGTTACTGTTCCCTTCAAAAATTGTTTTAACCTTAATCGAAAACAAATTTACCAATGCATTCAACCAATACCTCATTCATAAGCCTCATAAAAGTTGAGGGAGCTTTAGAAAAACCAAATGGAATTACAATCCATTCATACAAACCTTCTATAGTTTTGAAGGTTGTCTTCCATTCATCTCCTTCATTTATCCTAATTTTTTGGTATCCACTCTTAAGATCAATCTTGTTGAAGTACTTTGCCTCCCCTAAACAATCCATTAGGTCTTCAATTATAGGTATTGGGAGCCTATACCAAATGGTGATTCTATTAATGGCTCTAGAATCAGTACAAAGTCTCCATGCTCCTCCTTTCTTAGGTGCTAAAATAGTAGTGACTGCACATGGGCTTATGCTCTTTCTAATTAGGTCTTGGTCTAATAACTCTCTGATTTTCTTGGCTATTTCCCCATTCTGTTGAGGGGTCATCTTATAGGAATCTTTGTTTGGTAAGGTAGCTCCTTGTATGAAGTCAATCTTGTGGCTAACAAGTCTCTTAGGAGGTAGGGGAGTGGGCTAGTCATCATTCACAATATCTCTATACTTTTCAAGTATTTATTTTACCTCATTTGGTGTCTCTAATTTCTTGACAGTAGCTTCATCTTTTGGCTTTAATACTAATGAAAATCCAACTCCTTCTCCTTCTCCTAGAGTCACTCCATCTTTCTTAAATGAGTATGCATTCTTGGTTCCATCATGCATGGCTTGCCTATCAAATTGCCATGACCTTCCTAGTAGAAGGTGGCATGCATCCATGGGAAGAATGTCACATAGAGAGCTATGTTTATACTTTCCAATGGTGAATTCTACCCATGCTTGTTCTCCTACAAACACATGTTGTCCTTTGTTGAGCCATGTAACCTTGTATGGGTTGTCATGTGGAATCCTTTTCAATTTAACTTGGTGACTGCCTCTTCACTAATGATATTATCAATTGAGCTTGAATCAATAATGAATCTACACACCTTCCCTATGATATTTCACTTCACTCTAAAGAGTGCTCTCCTTTGGCTTGGTTCTTCTTTTCTTGGCTCTTTGATTAAGGTCCTCTTTATGATGAGGTTCTCACCTTCCTCTGACTCTAATGGTACCTTGGATGGCTTGCTGTTGCTACTTGATTCTTCTTGGACATAGTTATCTCTCTTTCCACCTCCTTGAGAACTAGAACCTTTTTAAGGACACTTATAGGCAGGATGCCCTAGCTGATTGCAATGGTAGCACTTCATGGTGGCAAAGTAGGATGCTCCTCTTCCTTGATTATTGTTTCTCCTTCCTCTCTAACTACTGTTAGTGACTCTACCTCTATTGAAACCTCCTCTATTTGAGTTTCCTTCCTTATTTTTAGTGAGCTTGCCCTCACTTTTCTGCCTTGAATCTGATCCTCTTCCACCATAGCCTCCTTGTCCTCTTCCTTCTCTACCTCTACCACTTCCTCTAAAGTTTGATTTTGATTTCTTTTTGTTCTTCTCTTCCACTTTCAATGCAAGTTGGAAATATTTATGGACAGTTGTGGGAGTCCACAAACTGATTTCCTCTTGGATATTCCATTTTAGGCCTCCAGGATACCTAGCCACCTTGATAGTCTCATCCTCTTGGAGTCTTGACTTCAAGCACAACTTCAGGAATTCTTCAGTATACGTAGCCACATCTAAATCTTTTTGTTTGAAACTCTACCTCTTCTTGTGTAACTAGATTTCATAATCCTCAGGTAGGTATTTCTCCTTCACCTAATTTGACATGGCCTTCCAATTTGAAATTGGATGCTTACCCATCTTCTCCCTCTCTTCTTGGAGGTATTTCCACCATGTTAATGCTGAACCTCTTAACCTTGACTTTGCAACTTTTTACCTTTTGTGCTTTATTTATGCCCTCACATTCAAAATGATTCTCAATACCTTCTATCCATTCCACAACTAGTTCACTATCCATTTTTCCATTAAAGAATGGAATTCCTTCAATACTTTTGCCTCCTAGGTCTCTGAGAGCTTTTAGAAATGGCTCCTCATTCATTGGAGGGTCTAGTTTAGGTATAATGTCTTCATCAACTTTTTTCTTCCCTTTGCTACTGCTTACTTCATTTCCATCTTTTCTTTTAGTTGCATCTGCAACTTCTTGAAGTTTTACCTTCATCTCATCTAGGGCTTCTTCCAGGATTCTACTCCTTTCCCTTTGGTCTTCTATCACTCTCTTTTGCTTATCTACTTCCTTTGCAAGCTCTGCATTGGTGACCATCTTGTTTTCACCTACAGATACTACTGGCTGGAACATTTACGACAAGCCCAATCGAACTAGGCTTTGATACCAATCTAATGTGGACATAAGTCTGGTTGCTGCTACAAAACCAGCTTAGCTTTGCTCTGAGATCTTTCTCCTAGATCTCTTAGGGTATTCACAACCCTAAATTGAGGTAAGTCACTATCAGCTTTACCTCCCCTTCAAGACTCGGTCCCCATCGACATGCTATTCATCTTCTTCTTGCTAAACCTACACAAATAGATTCATTCTACTCACTTATTCAATGTTTTTTGAACATTTCTTTCATTCTCTTCCCTAGCTGGACTATTACCAAGCTCACCTAAGGTAAGATCTCTAGACTTGTTGTTGTTACTTCTGCTATAGAAAACAAAAAGGAAACTATGTACAAGGTCTCCTCTTGAGTTCCATCCCAACACATGACTCTCACTATGGATTCAGGAACCTCGAGGCCATTAATGGTTACAACCCAGAATAGGTGAAGAACTAATATCTTACAAAATAGAAAATAAAATAACTAATCTACTTGCATGCAAAAGGAACCACAAAGAAACTTGATATCCACTAAACACATAGTCTACAACTTCTCATTGCTAGAATCAAAACAAAACAATACAATAATATACAAATCTCTAACTTTCCTATAGCTTCTCCTCTTCTCCAATCTCTACTCTCTAGATCTCTAAAATTAAGGTGTGGGATGTTATTAATAACCATCCTCTCATTGGAATAACCTAAGTTGTCCCCATATTTGCAAGCATCTCTTTAGGAACCATTACAACTTGCCATGTTATCCATAAAAGATAAGATCCTCTTTTCATGGGCCGTTACGATTGAATTTACTGAGCAATAGTAATGCAAAGCCGAGAACCAGTCTAAATCAGTGCCATTGTTAGCCGACGGTGGTAGATGGCAGTGTTAACCAATAGTGTTAGCTGACAGTGTTATCCGACAGTGTTAGCCAATAGTGTTAATTGACAGTGTTAACCAACAGTGTTAGCCGATGGTGTTAGCCGAAAGTGTTATCCGATGGTATTAGCTGACACTATTAGTCGACAGTGTTAGCCAACAGTGTCAACCGATAGTGTTAATCGAGCACCAGGGAAAATGAGCGCCAGTCATACTTTGCATCTTATCAAAAGTTAATGATACCTTGGTTGGATTTCCAGAGGCTTACCAACTACCTCACACACACACAACTAATAGAAATAAACCAAGCAACCTATCTAGACATGGATTGACCTAGTCATATCCATCTTAGGGAAATAAAAAAGTGACCTTCTAAGGTCCACACAAACTCTCCTAACTGGGATAGAGTCAGTACATGCCCGAAAGAAAGAGCTAAGGGTTTGAGCTAGGTGTGGTCCTGCACCAGCGTATTTAGACTAAAGACCCATGAGAGATTGATGAAAATGGCTGGGTTACAGATGTTCCTAATGCTCCACCAGTCAGTTGGGAAAATACGTGGGGTTTTTCTCAATGACAAGTAGATAACCAACATGTTGATTGTGCAACTCCCTAGTTCCAAATTTGTGGGCCTAACCTTATTAAGACATGATCTTAATATGATGTATATGCATTACATCTTTGTAATCAGATGTAGATTCGAGTTAGGAAATTTTATTATGATTATACTATGTATTGGACAAGGATTTTGATTTTTCTTATCTGGTTATGATTATTATGGAGAGGACCTATCAAAGTTTGGAGAGATTAGTTTAAGAGATAAAGGTAATGTAAGGTATTCTTTGATTTAAGACATTTACTTAGTTATGTGGAAAATAAGATAAAAGAATTATTTCTTTGTATTAATAATAATAATGAAGGAACAGGGTTCTATTTTCAATTTCTAGAAAGAAAAACTTTATTTATTTTTAGTTTTGAATAGTTTGCAATCTACGCTATGATGTTGGCTTTGTAATATTAGATGCATGATAGACTGCATATACACTATTGTGATGTTTGTAAAAGACTTATTTTATGATAATATGAATATTTAATTGATTTTTTTTCATCAAACTACATATGTATGAAATTATAAGTTTGTATAGGTAGAGAAAGAGGGGAAAACGATGATGAAAACTTTAAATAAATTACTTAACTAGCAAGAAATGGGAGAGAGCCCACAATTAGTCTTGTCATTTTCTATAGTTCTTTTGTTTGGGTTAATGTCATAATGGGACATAACAAGTCAACTTCAGGGGAAATCAAATGTATATTAGATGACCATGTAATTGATTGGCTCACTAACTATGAACATTTAATAATTAATGATAGGTTACTAAATGGTGTACACGATTATATTCCTTGTAAATTTGAGCAACATCAAAATCAATAACATGTATATAGTTACCACTAGATAAAAGTACAAAAGTTGTGTCATACTTTAGACCAAGCCAATTTATGAGCACAAGTGAACTCAAGTATTTTTAAATAATTTTTTTTTGTCAAATATGTGACCTAGCTAGATCCATTCTAGCTATGTTAGATATGTGCATATGCTTTTTCAATCACAAGTGTCTATTAAATGAATATTTTAAATAACTTTGGGTCCAATAATAATTAAATAATTTGGAAAAAAAAGTAACGTTTTAACAACTCCATTTATATTTTTGATAAATAGCTGGGAAAAAAGGTGATGCCAAATGGACAAAGTTAAAAAAATACTATATAAGGAGTGACTTGAGATGTAACTTTGGGATCTCGTTTAGCTTTGGGATCCCGAGCCTAAAATTTTAGAAATGGGATCTTGTTTGAAAAAGAAAAATGAGATCTTGTTTCAAAATGAGATCTCGTTTTGAAAAATGAAATGGGGTCCTATTTTGAAAAAAATAGTAATTTTTAAAGAAAACCTTCCATCGAGTCATTTATACATTATGATTTAGAAAAAAGGTAAACGAGGTCACGTTTACAAAATGAGATCCCGTTTCTAAAAATTATGAATTTCAATCATGCTTTTACCAATGGCTTGTGGTTTTGAAAGAGGTTCGGTAGCTGAACCATGGCTTGGACCTGGTTTGACCTACAACTTGAATGCTCTGCTAGTGTCCATACACAATAATGACTTTAGACATATATTTGAAGACGTTTTTAGAGGAATCTTTTGAAAAAATAAAAACCCATTATAGATTAGATTGTGCAGTTTCCAAATATGTAATTTGTTTGTCAATTTTATTATTTTTTCTATTTTAATTGAATTTCTACTGAAACAGGTCTACAAAGTAGAGATAATAGGCTATTTTGTTATTTTAATAACTTTTTAATTTAAAATTTTATTGCAAAAAAATTATATGACATAGAACTATAGATAATTCTGCACACTTTAAATAAAATTAAAAAATCATATGTTTTTTTCAAATAATATTTTCCATACATGAGAGGTTTTGGAAAAAACAATTGTACCTAATAAAAAAAATATGAAAAAATATTGTCATCAATCTTAACTGTATTACATACCATTCCCCAAAAGTGTTAAAAGAAATAGTTTCATTTAGGTCAAATTTTGCTTGTCGTACACGGGCATAGTATGGTCCTGAAATGGGGACTTTTAAAATGTGGGTTTTAGTAGTCCCTATTGAAAATTAAATTTTATCACTTGGGTATTAAAATAAATTACATATTTGGAAAGTAGATTTCGACCACTACAACTTCCATTCTTGACTTTTTTAAGGTTCAATCTCTAAGTGCTTCAAATATTCATCTCAAACAGGATGAATTTGAAAAAAAATAGAAAAACAATTCCACTTTTTTGGCCCAAAAATGGACTCAACTTCTTGTTGACTCCAGAGGAGTGATAAAGAACATGAAATGTTTAACTTCAACAAGTTTTTGTAAATTTAGGGGTTCTTCAAATGAAACTCATTAGTTTTAAACTTGATTTCCCTATGTGTATACCTACTATGCACTATATATTGCATTAAGTCATTAGGTCTTCTCTATATAGTGACAAAGAAGAGTAATAAAATACAATTACAAAGATCTTCTCTATTATTATATCTGCTCTGTATTAGGAAATTATAATATTACAAAGAAGAGTAAGAAAATATAGTGGCATTTTCAATTGTGATTGTTGATATATGTGGTGATGGTTAGGCATGGATACAACCAATATGTTGTTGGAGTACATGAAGAAGGGACATTGAGGGCATAAATTTATTGGACAAATTACTCAAGAAAAGAATGATTTCTCTTTTAACATGGATTTTCAAAAGGTAAATGCTTATATGTTCTCTAGGAAATACAAAATTTAGTGACATACAATATACTTATACATTTTTATGGAGATAAGTTAATGTCCTAGGTCAAGAAGTAGTGCATAGATTTAGAGTATCGATTCATTTTTTACAACTCCTAGTAGAAACTAAAGATCAAAAGGTGGGTGTGGTTGAGAAAAGTACAAGTTTTGGATGAAAATGTCTCTAATTTGTAACAATGTAAAGCTTGAAAATTATATCTTTGATTGTTATTCTTTGGTATCCTGTATTAATTTATATGAATAATACAATGCATTATAATCCGTAGTTCATAAATTAGATAGTACATTTTTTCCTGACCATCTTAAATTGTGCTTTACATAACCAATAGTGATGGTTTCCTTTTCTCCTACATTGGTTGTTTCCATGCAAACAAATTCAATGTTTTCACTAATTTTAAAAAATAAGTTATATCTTTTACATGTCTTAACAATATTTACAAGTATTTTAACTTTGTTTTTGACCAAGTGTTTGTCATTGTAAAGGGTGTGTAGAAAAATGAAATCTTGAGTCACATTCATTACTAAACTAAATGATATTTTTAGACAATCCAAAAGCACCCAACAAACTTGGTGTCTCGATTTGAAACTATTCTCTTTGGTATGCCATGTAGTCTTACTACCTCCCTGAAAAATAATTCTGCTACATGAACAACATCATTAGTCTTTTTGTAAGGAATGAAATGTGCCATTTTTGAAAACCTATCCACCACTACAAAGATGTAATCATGCCCTCTCTGAGTTCTTGGTAGGCCAAGAACAAAGTCCCCACTAATATCCTCCCATGGATTCTATGGTATTGGTAATGACTGATACAACCTTGTATTCTATTTCATTCCTTTTATCATCTGACATACCCAACAAACTTTTACAAATTTCTTAATATCTTGCTACAACTGTTGCCAATAATTATTCTCACTAACCAGAGAAATAGTTTTATCTTGCCCAAAATGTGCACCAAGTCCTCCACTATGCTTTTATTTAATTAGATTATCCATTATGGAGCTCTTTGGAATGCACAACTGACTACCTCTGGACAACATATCATCCTAGATTATGAATTCCAACCATTTGGTTCTATCCAAAGTAACTGGTTCTCTACAAACTTTGCAAGCTTCACCAAAATATGGATCTCCAGGATATAAAATCTTGAGTTCCTTGAACCCAAAAAACTCAATTTGCATCTCTGTCAACAAAATCATTCTTCTACTAAGAGAATCTACAACCTTGTTAGACTTCCCACTCCTATGTTTCAAAACAAAAGTGTAACTATGCGAAAACTCAACCCATTTCAAATGCCTCTGATTCAAATTTCTTTGACTATTCAAATATTGTAAAGCTTGATGATCAGTAAATTTAAAAAACCCTTTTGGAAAAAGATAATGTCTCCACTTCCTCAATCCCTAAACTATAGCATATAACTCTTGATGATAAAAAAAATATTTTCTCTTCGCATCATTCAACTTCTCAGTAAAATAGGCAATGGGTTTACCTTCGTGACTCAAAACAGCTCCAATAGCATTACCACTAGCATCGTGCACTCTACTTGAAATACCTTGTTAAAATATGGAAGTGCTAAAATAGGTTGTTCTTTAACTTTTCTTTTCAATAATACAAAACTCTTATCTGCCCCTACAGTGCACTCAAACTCTTTCCTATCCCCTCTCATTATTTCAGTCAAGGGTCCACAGATACTACTAAAACTTTGAATAAATTTTTTGTAAAAGATAGCCAAACCATGAAAATATCTTACCTCAATAGCACTCCTTGGGGTGGGCCATTCAAGGATAGCCTACACCTTCTCTAGGTCCAATTTTTAGAGCTTTGACTAAGACTACAAATCCTAGATACACTAATTCCTTCTTCTCAAAACTGCACTTCTTCAGATTAATCAACAACTTCTCTTCCCTTAACCTCTCAAACAATTTACAATTATGCATCATATGTTCTTCCAATGTTTTAGAGAAAATCAAATTATCATCTAGGTAAACAATAACAAACTTATCCAGAAATTCTTTTAGTACTTCATTCATGAGTCAAATAAATGTGTTCGGTGCATTGGTTAGCCCAAAAGTCATTACTAACCACTCATACAAGCCCTCCTTTGTCTTGAAGGTTGTCTTCCATTCATCTCCTTCTCTAATCCTGATTTGGTGAGATTCACTCTTTAGATCTATCTTTGTGAAATACTCAGCTCCACTCTAAAACAATGCATAATATCATCCATTCTTAGCAAGAGAAATTTATACTTGATAGTCATCTTATTCATAACTCAAGAATCTATACACATCTTCCATTCTCCATTTTTCTATGGTGCTAATACTACTGGTACATCACATGGGCTCGAGCTCTCTTGGATTAATCCCTTCTGCAATAACTCATGCACTTGTCTGTTCAATTCCTAACTCTCTACTGGAGTCATCCTATGAGTTGCCTTGTTTGGAAAACTATCCCCTGGGATCAAGTCCATCTAGTGACTGATCTTTTTCAGTAGTGGTAATCCATCAGGTACATTATCATAAAGAATATGCTAAAACTCCTCCAACAAGTCTGCAATTTCTGCAGGTACATCTTCTACTTCTTCTTTACCCTTTTTTAGAGTTAGGGAAAAACTCATATTCTCATGTCTCATAACTTTTAAGAACTTTCTTCCATCAAATTAACATATTATGGAATTACTACATACCTTTTCTCTTGTTTCCTTCAATGGCTTCAGCTTGTGTCAGAATCCATCCTTTGTCAAAGAATAATTATTAGCATGACCATCATCTATGGCATGCCTGTATAACTTCCAAGGCCTTCCCATCAACAAATGACATGCATCCATGTGGATGATATCACAAATTACCTCATCTCGATAACTTTCAATCTTGAGATTTACTAAGCATTGTTCATTGACTAGGACCTTGTGGTCATCTTGCACCCAGTAAATTATGTATGGAAGTAGGTGTTTTTCCCTTTTTAGCTTCAACTTTGTGACCATTTCTTCAGATACCAAATTATCAGTTCTTCAACCATCAATAATCACATCATAACCCTTATCCTCGCACTTTCATCTAGTGCAAAATAGGCTCTTCCTCTAATCTGAGGTCTTCTCTTCATTTATCAGGATCCTCCTGACAACTAGGGTTTCTCCTCTCTTAGCATCATCTGAGTTTTCTAACTAAGCTTCTTCATTTGCATGTGCAACTCATGCATGGCCTTCATTCCTACTATCCTTCCTTCCTTGATGTTGTAGGTATTCATAGGATTAGTGTCCTTCTTCGCAATGGAAACATGTCCCATGAAAACCACCTCTTCCTGGTCCTTCCCCTCTTCCCCTTCCTCTCTAATCCCTATTATTTTGATCATGGGAATGATTGAAATTATTTCCCCTCTAATTCTGACTGCTACTTGACTCATCATTCCTTTTCTAATCTTCATTTTGGCCTCCATAAGACCATCCACTGGATCTTCCAACACAACCTCTTCCAGCTCACTTTCTTTCAAACTTCTTGTTCAACTTCTCTTCCACTCTTAGGGAAAACAAGTATGTCTCTTCAATGCTAATCATTCTAACCAGACTCAACTCATCCTAAATACTTGGCTGCAATCAATAAAGATAATAGGCAACTTTTTCCTTCTCAGGTTCTGCATGACTTGTTCTAATGAGGACTCGCTAGAACTCTTCTATATGCTCCTACACAAATTTTCCCGCTTGCTTCAACCCTTAAATTTTTCTCAGCAGATCTAGCTCATAATCAATAGGATTGAATTTCCTCTTAAACTTCTCCACCATTTGGTCCCATCTTGTGATTTTCTCCTTTCGTCTTCTATTCCTCTACAACTAAACCTCCTGCCACAAAATGTTTTCATGGCCCTTCAGTTTGGCCTTGGCAAATTTGACCCGATCTGGGTCTTCAACATCTTTATACTGAAAATATTCTTCTGGATCATTGATCCAGTCGATCATCTCCTCTGGGGTATGATTTCTTGAAAATGTGGGAACTTCAATCTTAGGTCTCTTTCCAATCTTGGAAATGGATCTCAAAAGCCTATCGTGTTCAGGATCTCTAGGCGCTTCTGGTACTTCCTGATCACCTTGTGCTTATTCTTTGGATTCCTCATCACTTTCATCTCTAACCACAATATTCATTCCTCTACACATCTCCTCTTTCAAGATTTGCAATTTCCTCTAGAGGACTCTAAAGCCCTCCTCTGTCACACCTCTAGCTCTTTTTCCATGGTTCCTTTGTTGAGGCATTTTTGGCTCTTATCATGAGAACCCACAACCACAGTCCTGGTGCAAACTACCTCACAGTCGGCAATCTACCTATACACTCAAGAACTCCTGCTGTGATACCAATTGATGAAGGGTGCTCCCCTTATTAACACAAACACACAATAAAATCGAGAATAACAAGATTTGCAAAGAGAGGAAATGGGCTTTCTATTATCCACCATGAAATAAAATTACAATATTATAAAATATAACATGCACCTTCATAAATCCAACATGCACAACCACATGGAAATTTTATTGCAATAATCTTCCAGCCAAAGCCACCTGCTGGATAACCCAGAACTGCCCTAGACAACCCTACGGGCCTTCAATATATAGGCAATTTTAACAGACCAAGAAGATTCTAGAAATCAAACCCTAAAGTTTGGGACTGACCAACCATAAGATATTATTATTATTATTTATTACATTAGAGTAGGCCCAAACAACTTGGGAACCGAAATATTTTTTTTGAAGAAACTTTAACTTTTCAAGTTTAGGTAGCACAACTTCCAGAGACCATAACTCATCAACCATTGACCCGATGTGCCGCTGCAACACCATTTCTGAAATTCCATGAAGTGGTCTACAATGTTTATCTTACGCAAGCTCTAGTCACCAAGGTTTTGACCCCATTCAAAGCCTCTAAAGCCTTCAAAACTGAGTTTGAAGTTTCTGTACCCTGCTGCCAATACCGAAAATATTCAACATCTACAAAACTAGACTTGATCTAGAAATGAAACTTTACTGGCAGGCTGATACAATCAAAGTAAGACTCTAGGGAAGAAAATAGAACATTCTGAGCTCAAACAAAAAATTTACTAACAATAGTAGCTTTTCAGAAATAGCGACTCTGCACAAAATAACCCTTATTGAAAAGAAACCAAAAAATATTTTTGGGTGATGCAAGATTGCTCTTACACGTAGGATGCTCATATATATGTGTGTGTGTGTGTGTGTGTGTGTGTGTGTGTGTGTGTATGTATATATGTATATATGTCTATACACACACACACACACACACACATATAATTGACCAGTGTTCTCTAATCAACCAAATCTGTATTTTTCCTCAAATTGCTCCTAATCTCATCAAATTGCATCAAAATGGATCAAAATCAAATCAAATGGACATTTATCAATCAACTTGGACAAAATCAAGATAAATCAAAGGATTAATTAACCATGACATCAAATAATCAAATATAAGCCTAAAAGGATCAATCAAAATTATATAATTGATTTTAATCAATTAACTATATAGAATTGAATCAAAAATCAAATTGAACCTATTCATCCCTACATGGCTAATTTAATTAATTGATAGAATTAAATAATCCTAATATCTTTCAACATCAATTTGAGCAACCAATGGAAATTGAGAACACAAAGCACATGGATCACTCCTAAATTTGAATCTCAATCACTCATTTTCAACTTTCAATCTCAATCACTCAAATTTGTTCCTTTGTCCCAAGCTTTGATACAATCATTTCAATTGTCCCCCCATTTGAAACCATTTGAAAGCCTCTCACTCAACCATGGCTTAACTATGATCAATTAAATCCACCCCCTACACTTGGGAAAATCCTATAAATAGAAGCCATTTTGAGAGCATAATGATCCTAGAAATTTGAATGCAAAGCATCAAACCTCTTGTCATTTTCATAGAAATTTGAGCATTTAGACAGTTTAAAATAGCAATTTTGCTCCATCGAAGTCATTTTGAGTGCATTTGAATACAATTTAATCATCATTTGAGACAATTGAGGTAGATTAGGAATTTACTATCATCAATTTCTTATTCTAGAATTTCCATTGATAGAGATTAAGGCTGCGAGATCTATTAACAAAGCATAGATAGAGATCCATGAGATGTTTATTGATTTAATTACAATTCTTAGTTTAAATTTCTATTATTCTTCCATAGAATAGTAGTTAAATAAATCAATTTCATGAAGGTGTACTTTATTCACACACAAATGGCACCCATCGTGGGGCTTTGAGCCTCAATTCCTTATTTTATTTGAAATTTTGTGTGTTTTCCTTCACTTTTGTGGTTATTTTGTAGTTTGCAGGAGAAATGAGGCCTACGAGAAATCTAATGATGCCTACCAGTAGAGAAGTGACACCTAGAAAAATCCTTCTCTCTCTATCTTAATTTATTTTAGCATCTGCAAGATAAAGTGTGATGCCTGGGACCGTAAAGCATCGCCTGTGACCTAAGAAACATCGCCTGTTATGTGTTATTTGATGCATGTGATTAGTCTTTCACCGCAATTTAAAATTTCTGTAGCACCTGTGAATTTTGTTTTAATGCTCTGTCATTTTTAAATTTCATGTGTTAAGCTTTAAATTCCTCATTCTAAGTTTTAAATTCTACCTATTAATAGTTAACTAACACCTATTAGCTATTATATGATGCCTAGAATTTGCTGCTTGATATTGAATTTAAATTGACTTGTTCTCTATTTTGACTCTCTATTTTTCTGTTTCCTGCAGATGAAACAACACTTGAAAGTGCAGAAGCTAGAATTGAGGGTTACAAGGCCAAATAGAGAGGTAAGGATTCTAACAAAGTACTCTAAAGAACTCCATAATGAAAATCTTTTGGAAAGTTTAGAAGTAGAAGAGCATTTGTATGATCATTACATAAAAGTTAGTAGTACATACAAAAAGAAGTTTCATACTTTAAATTGATTTTATGCTTTAGGTTGTTAGGCTTGATTTGATAAATTTTATCAAAAGAACTTAGGTGCATTTGTCAATTTGAGTTCAAATTTTTCTTCACTTTGTTCCTTTTTGTTGACTAACTTGTTGGTGGAGCTGGAGTGGGAGCTATCACCACTAGGTGAGTAAGAAAAAAAAGCATCCAAAACCTCAAAAAAGTGCCTAGCTTTTGCTAGCTACAAAAGAGGTATTTTTTGAAACAAGCTTTCTTTCCCTTAACTTGTGGCAATTCAATTACATCTAGTTTAAATAGGAAAAACTCTATTGTTGTGCATCTTGAACAAAGCAATAGGCATATGCCCTCAACTTTTTGTATTTGATCATAAAGCCAAACATGTTGAGTTTGAGGTGGTAGAAAGAAAGGGAGGCAAATTAAACTCACATTTCAATTTTTAAGAACCTACTTGTCAAGGGGTTGAAAAAGAACAAGTGTTTTTGAAGTGTTTGGAACAAAGAGAAACAATAGGGATATGCTCTTCACTTTTTAAGTGAATCAAATTCCCAAACTTGTTGAACTAAGTTCATTTTTCACTCTCTTATATATGGTAGTTAAATTAGAAATTTAGAGGGCCTGCCTCCTAAGAGTTTCCTTACGAGGATGATGAGAGCGAATGACCCAAACTGGGAGACAATCACTTAAGCCACAATACTATCTAACCCACTATAAATAGACACAATCTTCCTTAATGGGAAGGTGGCTAAATTGTGTGCAAGTTATCTTCACTTCCTCGAGTAGTCCTTTAGGATTGCGCAAAATTATACTTTTGTGCATTTGGGAAGCCCTCAAGGGGTAAAAGAACCTAACGTAGTTTAGAACGGAGGTGTTCATTAAATCCCAAATAAGTAGCAAGCAATCTTTTAGAGTCAATGTTAAAATCCAAATCAGACTCTAGGTAGATTGCTTGGAAGCAGTTCTTGTGTTATACTTGTGAAAATGACCGAGAACATACACGTAGTGTTGTCTTAGGGAAATGATACAAACTTTATGTGTGTGTTGCATTTGTAATTAATTTTTCAAGCAAGAATATCATCTGGCAGATCTGATCACAACCTTAAACTTTT
This sequence comes from Thuja plicata, assembly GCA_018584345.1. Classification (NCBI taxonomy): domain Eukaryota; kingdom Viridiplantae; phylum Streptophyta; class Pinopsida; order Cupressales; family Cupressaceae; genus Thuja; species Thuja plicata. The sequence continues at coordinate 1,224,528 of MU223175.1, read as the reverse complement.
AAAACTCCAAAAACATTGTGAAAAAAAACTTTTATCTGCTGAAAAAACCTCTTAACATGTCCATTCTTGTCACCACATCATCATTAACTTGCATAGTTGTTTTATATTGGTGATGAGTGAGTGGGAGAGAGCAAGCAGGGGAGAGGAGAAAAGAGTGGGAATGATTTTTTTGAATTTGGAAGATGGAGGAAAGTTGGGAGATGGTGGATCTGCGAAAGGTCATGTGCTAGCAGGGGGAATCTTGTCAGGGGAAGTAGAGGCTACAGATCAAGGACTGCTATGCACAGAAAAGAATGAGGGTGGGCCAGGTTTGGGCTCCACAAAGAATGCCAAATCAGCTTTGGGATTAGAGGAAAAGATGACTAAAGACTTGAAGCACGAGTCTGAGTCAGTGGAAGGTAAGGCACCTGGATAGCTCTTGATTCCTAGGAAATGGGCGAGTCTTTTTGACATCAAACCAGCAAGGAAATCTCTTTTCCCAAAAGTTAAAACCCTAAATGATCCTAACAAAGGAGCCTTTGGGATAGATATCCCTAATGAGATAATGGACCATACGGTTTCATTAATGGCGTCCTCCCTGGTAGGAAAATTTCTGGGTCCTAGACTGAATATAAACATTGTTAGGTCCTTTGTGGAAAAGAAATGGAAACTGAAAGGTCAAGTGGATGTAGCAGCTATGCCCAAAGGTTTCTTTTCATTCAAGTTTTTGAATGGAGAAGATCTATCCAAAGTTCTATGTGGGGGACTTTTGGGTGAGTAGGAGTCGCCATATGTTGAACTTTTCAAGTTCTCGTGTCTTCATTAGTCAAAGCTTCGCTCTGTTTATTCTTACACCTTGTTGGTCTTCCCACGAGCCTTCGCGCATTTGAGTTTGTCAAATCCAAACTTTCGGCGTCGTTTGTATCAGTTTGACCTATTTTAAACCGATAACATATCCTTTCGAGTCATTTGAATCACTTCGAACCTCTTCGAACTCCGGTTTGAAGTAGTTCGAAGGAGTTCAAAAGCGGCCTAAGTCCTTTATTAATAACGATGTGTTATGCAGGAAAGCGCGCGGCAATTTCCTCTTGAGAGGGGTTGAACCTCTTTGAACCTCTTCGAACTCTGGTTCGAAGGAGTTCAAAGTAGTTCAAATGGGCTGCCGGCATGATCAATAATGATGGGAGATCCTGACAAGACGCGCCAGTTGACATGGCGTGATTTCATTGGAAGAGTCAATGTGCGGAAAACGAGGCAATCACTTGCACGGATGGGAAATATTTGGTTTGAGATTGAATGATGATGATCAAAAAGGTGGCGGATCCTGAAGAGTTAATTTGATTTGAAAGAATTTATTGCTTATCACCACTTGGTATTAAAAACCCTATTAATACTCGCATGATGGAGTATATTTCACGCTTAAAGTGGCAACTAAAAACAGAAGCTTGGTAAGTCATTCTCCCTATTGTACATTGCGGGGTCTGGGCACTGGAAGGGTGGTCTGGTTGAAGTGCAAAGCATACAGGTAGCTTCTTTCAAGATCTACCTCTCATTTCTGGTTATTCCTGCAAATTTATTAGTTCAAGCAGTGAGCTGGTAGACTTTCATATTCTTAGGCAAGCATGAGGTCTGTCATGCATTTCTTTGGCAACGTGAAGAATCTCGAGTGTAGGGCCCCAGTCATAACAGACACGAATTTGTTGGGGGTTTCAATCGATACTATACCTTCAAAGCTCTCAGCTCGTGTTGACAAGGAGTTCATTGTAGAAGTCTTAGCTAGTGGGTTGTTAGAAGCGGCTGCTTTTCCGCCGGCTACTGTTTGTCCAAAATTGGTACAAGAATGTATAAATAGATACGATGTAAAGTTGAAGAGTATTTTGAACACGGACAGCCAAACCATAATCCCTGTTAACCGCAGAACCATTTCAGCAGTATTTAAAATACCAGATGAAGGTCTTGTCAATTTTACGCCTACCCAATCTCTGGCCCAATTCAGGGAAAATGTTGATAAAAATAGGAGTCACATAGCGAGAAGGTGGACGAAGACCAACTATAAAGGAG
>MU223175.1:1173296-1209190 GCA_018584345.1 Thuja plicata | reverse complement strand
TAAAGGAGATTCACTCTGACACCCTGAAGGACATTAAGATAGTAAATCCCTCAGGTATTCTACAATTGGAAGATGCAGACCAGGGAGTTGATGAATTAGTGAAATCCTTCGTGGATGAGATGAACGCTTTCAAGGAGAGTGAAGCTCCAACAGTTCAGGACCTCACGAGGACCGCCAACATAGAAGCAATGTTAATCTTAAATCGAGGTCAATTGCCAAAGCAAGCGGAGAAAATTCAGAAAATGAGATGGGAGAAAAACGCCGCGCATGCCAAGTTGATCACGTTGAAGAACTTACACGCCCCACCCACTCAGGAACTACTCCGAGTTTACCGGTCCTAGAAGCTCGTAAAGGTTGCCACATCACCAGATGCACGAGAAAACTGAATCAAATTCAGTTTTGTTTACTCAATTTACTCTATTTTAAGTCTTTTCTGGAAACTGGTCTTTAACTGTTAACTGTTTCTTGTTTTATTGGGGTCCGAGAAGCCGGGTTTTTCTGGAGGCTTTCTCAGACTGTTCAAACTATTTAAGCTAGTGCTTAAGACATGGAAGGGGTTGGAATAGATTAGCATAGAAGAAAAGATAGAATTGATTAGAAGCAGTAGTGTAATTTCTTTTTCAGTTCTTTTTCAGTTCTTGCAGTAGTTTGAATGACGGATGATAACTGGACTTTGAGCCAGTCTTACCTGGATACTCATGCATGAAAACATTTTGATCTTTGAATCAGATAGTGAAATATATGTGTTCTACTTTGAGAGAATTATATATCAATCTTGTGTATGTGCAATTTAGTTTCAGTCATTTATTGTAGTTCTCTGAATTATAGTTTTCTGTAGATGAGCATTTAGTTTTTATGATTTTCTTGATCAGTTGCTTAGTTTACTTTTCCTGAGCAGAGTAGTTTCCTGTTTCATTATTTGGTTTTGCAAGTTACTGTTATTCTACCTCATCCGTCTAGGAACGGTTGAGAGATCTTTTACTGCTTTTCAGTTAAAAGCTTATATGTTAAAATTGCATTTTCCATTCGTTGAATATTTTATAAAGGGAGCTGTACCTTTTTGCAAAATTCAGAGGGAAGCAAAGTAAATGCTTGCCCTACTGTTGTGTAAACGATTTGTTTTCAAAGGCGTAGAGTTGAAAGATAATTATCTGAGTATAAATAGAACAAATCTGTTAGCCAACAGGGACCCTAGATGATGGGGAAGCATTCTTTATCCCTTCAAAAATGGACGACAAGCCTAGATTACAATGATAGCTTTTTCAAGGCAGTACCAGTTTGGATCCACCTTCCAGGGTTGCCCCTAGAATATTGGCATGAGGATATCTTTTTGGCATTTTCTAGTGTTTTTGGTGAGCTCCTATCTATAGACACTATGACAGACTCAAGATCAAGATATGTTTATGCTAGGATCTGTGTGAATATTCAACAGAACGTAGAACTCCCTCAAGTTTGAACTCTAAAATCTAAGTTGGGAACCTGGACCCAGGAAGTTGAATATGATTCAATGCCCTTTGTGTATTTTACATGCAAAAAGTAGGTCATTGGGTGAAACACTGCCCTCTGAAACTAAACAAAGAGAAAAAGGAGCAAGATCAGCTGAAAGGAGCTAGGATGGAATGGAATAAGAAAAATGAGGAAGTAATGTCTCTTCTTCCATCTAATGAAGAATAGGAGATAAGGGAAGTGAAGAAAAGGAGATGGAGCTCTCACAGAGTGCCCAAAAAGAAGATCCTCAGAAGGAGACAATGCCCATCTCGGTAGTAGAAAGCAATCAAGAAGAGACTAAAGAACCAAAGAGTCAGAACCCAAAACAGGACAAAACAGGACAACAAACTAAAGCTGAAGAGAAGGAGAACATCCCTAGAACGGAAGATCGGAAGACTCTCAACAAGGAGGGTTGTAGGGATAAGGAGATAGTAGGGGAAGACAACACTCAGGACATCAAAGTAGAAATGAGAACTCTGACATTGTTTCCTATTCCTATTTCTTTTACTTCACCATTGGGTAGGTTGAATATTTGTGAAGAGGAGGGCATGGACAACTCTTGGAAAACAATGGAAAGAAATAAAAAAAACTCTGGAAAGAAAGGATCTACAACACCAATAGGAAACATATAGGGAAAATTATCTGGTAAGAAATCTGAGTACACCCTAATGGGGAACTCAACAATAAAGCTAGAAAAGAAAGAAGGTAGCCAAAAACCTGGTGTTCTGACAAGAGGCAGAGGCCAGCAGAAAGTAGACATAGGATCTCTAAAGAATGAAAGAGGAAGAAAATATAAATAATCACAAAGGGAAGAAGAAGAAAAATAGAATATTGTGGATGGAAGGAAGCTCACCATCCAGCAGGTATGCTCACCAATTTTACAATGAAGATTGTCTCCCAGAATATTAGAGGAATAAACGGTCCTCACAAACAAGATGTAGTTAGAAAATTAGTTAGAGATTCCAAGTTAGATATGCTTTTGATTCAAGAAACCAAAATGTCGAAAGACAAAATTGAAAAAACAAAATTGATGAAAAATGGAGCCTGTTTAGGTAGTATCTCACATGGGGCTTTGTGGGGCTTGGATATCTTTTGGAACCAAGCTTCTTTAGTCTGTAACCTTATCAAAGAAGACAAAAACTTCCTTGTTGCAAAAGTTCAAAGTACCAAAGACAAGTCTGACTGGATCATTATTAATGTCTATGCTCCAAATATGAAAACTGGAAGACTCAAACTCTGGAAGAAACTTCAGAGTGTAAAGAAGACCTATATCAACTCAACTATCTAGATCATGGGAGATTTTAATACTACTTTGAAGCAGGAAGAGAAGTTTAGAGGTAATCTATCTCAGGTGGATAGTAGGATGGATCTGATGGACTTTATTTTAAAAGAAGGCTTGATGGATGTCGATCTGGAAGGCATAAACTTCACTTGGTCTAATCGTAGAGTGGGAGCTAACCTCATTCAAGTCAAGCTCGACAGAGTGTTGATCAACCCAGAATGGTATTCTCAATTTTCTTGCTCCCTCTCTTCCATCTCAAGAATAGGTTCGGATCACTTCCCTATCTCTTTTACCTTTTCTCTTTTTGATGGTAAAAGAAATGCTCCTTTTAGATTTGAAAAAATATGGCTTGATCATCTTGACCTAGAGAAGAAGATTAAAGAATGGTGGAACATTGAAGTGGAAGGTACTGCAATGTTCATTATTGCTAAGAAATTGGCCAATGTCAAGAAAAATATCAAAAGTTGGAACAAGAATGTATTCGGGGACATATTCAAAACCAAAGATAAAATTAAAATGGAATTAAAGGAAATTCAAGAGGAAATTTGATCTGAGGGACTATCAGAGAATTTGAGATCTAAAGAGCAGTAGGTTCTTGAGGATTACCACAATATAATTTCCAAAGAGGAAACTTTCTGGAGACAGAGATCTAGATCATTATGACTCAAAGCTGGAGATAAGAATACTAGATTCTTTCACCTAATGGCCCTAAAACACAAAGCCTCAAATAGGATTCATTCTTTATCATCTCCTAGAGGAATCATCACCAAGGAAGAGTAAATCAGAAAGAAGATGATGGAGTACTTCACGGGCATCCTAACTAAGGACCAAAATCTTAGTCATGAGGATCAAAGAAAACTTCTTGACTGTATTCCTAGTATCTTGGACAATCAGAGTAACTCTTTTCTCAAAGTTATTCCTAAGGAAGTTGAAATTAGGAAGGCCTTTATGTCATTTGAAGGAGAAAAATCCCTAGGGCCGGATGGCTTTCAGATGTTCTTCTTCCAGCACTTCACAGAAATTACTGGTAAAAATGTGTGCTCTGTAGTTAAGGAGTTCTTTGGGTCTAAAACTATCCTTAAAGAGCTTGATGCTACTTTTGTAGCTCTTATTCTAAAAAATTTGGGAGCTGATACTATGGACAGCTTTAGACCAATTAGTCTGTGCAACTCTTTTTATAAAATCATATCTAAAGTCCTTACTTCTAGATTGTTGAGAATCCTTCCTAACTTGATTTCTCCTCAGCAGAATGGCTTTGTGCCAGGGAGGCAGATTTTGGACTCGATTATGGTTGTTCATGAGAATATCCATTCTCTCTTTGCATCCAAAAAACAAGGTTTTCTAATGAAATTGGATTTATCCAAAGCTTATGATCGGGTGGATTGGGAATTCCTCCCTTGTGTCTTGAGTGCCTTTGGTTTTGACGAGGATGTGATCAAACTCATAATGTAGTTGGTTACTACAGTCTCCTCCTCAATTTTGGTTAACGGGGGCTCATCTCATTTCTTCCACCCTACTAGAGGCTAGAGACAAGGAGACCCCATTTCTCCTATTTTGTTTGCTATCATGGCGGAGAGTCTGGGTAGATTTATCCAAAGTCTTATGAATAAAGGTATGATCTCTAGGCTTCAACCCTCTTCTGCCTAGCTGAGATGCTCGTATGAGCAATTTGTTGATGATACAATTATGATGGGAGAAGCTTCAGTTAAAGAAGCTAGAAATATGAAGATGGCACTTAACACTTATACTGGAGCTTTTGGCCAACTAATAAATTGGGAAAAAATCTCTCTTTTTTTGTAACAATCCTGAAGATAGAAAAAGGAAGATTTCCTCAATATTAGGCTGTAAGATTGGGATTCTCCTGACTCCTTACTTGGGCCTCCCTCTCTGCCTTAAACCTGATGATATTTTTTGGAATAAGATCATTGATATATTTCATAATAATCTCATAGGTTGGAAAGGAGCTACCCTTAGCCTTGCTGGGAAAGTTCAACTTCTCTTAAGTCTACTCTTCAAAATCTCCCAATCTATGCTCTAAGCCTCTTTAAGATCCCTAATAAGTTTACTAAACTGATTGAAAAAATCCAAAGGCGTTTCTTATGGTTAGGAGTTGAGGAAAAGAAGAAATTTAGTCTTGTAGCATGGCAAGTGGTTTGTAAACCTAAGAAATGGGGAGGATTGGGAATCAGAAGCATAAAGAATACCAATAAGGCTCTAATGGAAAAACAGTGTTGGAGAATCTTTGAGGAAGAAAAGGAATGGAATTCTATTCTGAAAAGGAAATACCATATCCACTCTCTTGAGGACATGCTTAATAACTCCCAGGTAGTGAATGGATCCTTTATATGGAATAGCATCTGTAGAGGTAAAGAATTAATAAAAAAGGGAGTGAGATGGAAACTCAAAAATGGTAGGAAGATAAATTTCTTGCAGGACAAATGGCTAGAAAATAAAGCCCTTAAAGAGAATGAAGAATGGAGTTTAGCTATTCTTGACTACCAAGATATTGTGGAAGAAAAAGTGGTAGACTACTGGATTAATGAAAAATGGGTAGAATTTGGCTCCTTTGAAGGAATTCCTTCTCAAATCAATGCCCAACTCAATTCTTGGTTTCTTACTAATGCTTTGGATTCTTTGATCTGGAGCCCGGAACCTAATGGAAAATTCTCTGTTGCTTCAGCTTTGGCCCTTCTACTCTCTAGTAGCTCTCAGCCTCTCAGTGCTCAGGTTTGGAATTCCAACCTTATCCCTAAAATTAACATGTTTTTTTGGCTCTTGACATAGGACAAAATCCTTACGGTGGAAAATCCTCCGTAAAAGAGGTTTCATCATGCCAAACAGATGTTACCTTTGCCTCTTTGAAGTTGAAAACTATAACCATCTGTTGATACACTGTCCCTTCTCTAAACAAGTCTGGGACTTAGTGTTTACGTATTTTAATGTGGATTAGGTCAAACCTTTTAGTACTCAGGAGCTGATTACTCAATGGTTGTGTCCTAGAAAGGGTAAAGACTATAAGGAGATGTGGAAGCTCTTTCTTCCTCACTTCTCATGGAGGATATGGAAGGAGAGGAATAATAGGGTCTTTAGAAAGAAAAAATCCTCCCATTTAGTTGTGGCAAGTCATATAATAAGAGGAATGCTGGAAAACTTTAATGTATCTTTTCCTCAAAGGAGTAACATTTTGAACCTACAGGAAATATCAGGTTCTGAATGGGGAACCCTAGAAAATAAGAGACAAAAACTTTAGACTAGAGGGAAAATACTAGATGGTCTACTCTGCCTTATGGTTGGGCAAAAGGCAACTTCAATGGAGCTGCTAAGGGGAATCCAAGAAAAGCAGAAGGTGGTGGATGCATAAGAGATAGTGCTAGGAATTGTCTTGGAGCAGTTTCTGCTCCTCTTTGAAATCAAATGAACCATGTATCTGAAGCAATGGTGGCTCTTATGATTGTTAGTCAGGCTAAAGAAAAAGGAAATTTGAAATTCTAGTTGGAGGGAGACTCATTAAACATCATTAACTATATCAAAGGCAAAGTAAAAGCATCCTGGACTATAGCTCACATAATAGACAAAATCAAATCGACTCTACTTCTGTTTGAAGAAAGTTCCATTTCCCATGTGTATAGGGAAGGAAATAGAGTTGCACACAGTTTAGCCAATGTGGGTGTTAATTGTGACACAATGAAATCATGGAATGGGGAGGTGGATTTAAGTTTTGATATTTCGCATCTCATCAAGTACGACAAAGTGAATCAAAATGAAGGCTTACCGCAAATAAGTATTAATAATGATTATGACAGCTAAGTTTAACTATGTCATTTACTATCATTCAAGGCTTGTGGGTTTGACTAAAATTGCCTACTCACACAAATTGTGGGTCACAAATAGCAAGAAAAACTAGAGAAATCTTAAGCTCTACTCTCTATTAAACTGTAGCCTGTTAGTTCAAAATTATACAAAAATAGGGGGGTTTTGAAGAGGGAGGAGTCGATGGATGGCTTGAAATGGAAGAAAAAGAAGAAGGTTTGGAAAAGGCTCAGAAATGGAGGAGTTACGAACTTCATGGAATGCCTGCATGGTGCGGATAAGGAAATCATGAAGAAATTTATAGACGGATGGAAGAATGGGAGGGTGAATCTGTGAGGTAAATCTATCTTGCTTACCCTGAACCTTATCTCTAAAATTATAGGCATTCCTGCAGAAGGAATGAATTTTTATAGAGACGATAAGAGGATGGGCACTCGAGGCTTCAAAATCCTCCCAAAAAATGAAGAAGAGCAAGCCCTTCTGACCAAAAGCAGGGGAGATTATGTAGACATAAAAAACATTAAAAGCCATTGGGCTAATATCCTGACAGTGATGATTGAATAATTTACTCTGGATGGTAGGTATTTAAAAATCTATAATCCCCATTTCGTCCTAGCAAATCATTTTAGGCACCAGAAGCTTGTCTCTTTCTCATATTATTTTCCCAGCTCTCTGAATAATAGTATTATTCAACACAAGAAAAAAGCTTTGAACCTGTTTTTGCATGAAGGTTTTATTCTACTTATTTCTATTTATGTTAAAAATAAAGTCTCAGACCCTATCCCTCAAAGGGTCAAAGGGAATTTCAGAAAGTTGAACCGGGATATCAAGAAAGTGAAAACTAAGAAGAGGGTTAACAGAAAGATCAAGAAAAAGGAGATCATTAGGGAAGAGATAGAGGTTAGCCGTAACACCCAGAGCATTGAAGAGGATAAAACCCAGGATGAGGAAAAAATGGAAGAGCTTGAGATAAATGAGGTTGATTCGAGAAACCCCAAGATGAACCAGGCCAAAGACAATGAGAAATCCAACAATGAGGATGATAACATAGTAGCAAAAAATATCAATCTGAATGAGGAAGATGAGAACAAGGAGAAGGAAGCAGGCAACCTCAAGTAGAATGAGGAAGATGAAAATAGGGAGAACAAAGAAGAAAAGGATGAAAAATAAAAAGAGGAGGAGAATAAAGAAACTGAAATGGAGGAGAATAGAAGCCTGAGGAAAGATGGTAAGAAGAAGAAAAAAAAAAACTTGACTCGGACTACAAAATGGTGGGTTTTGAGGCCGACAAGAGAATCCTAAAATGTACAGAGGACTATGGGGCTAACATGGAGAAGTGGATTGGGGAGGAAATGAATATGATGAAACTACACCTCAAGAACATGCAAGAAGCTATGGAGCCTCTCAACTCTAGAATGACAAAAATTAAGAAGGAAGTGAAGATTAAGGTAAATAACAAAAATAAAGATGATGACCTTACTGTTAAGGTTAATGAAATTATGGAAGATAAGTTCAATGAGATGAAAGCCAGATCAGTCACAATGGGCACATGATAAATATCATTCTGAAACATAGTAATGAAGGGCTGAAAGTTTTGGTCTAGAATCTCAAAGCTGTATATGCCTACTTGGAAATGAGTCTGCTAGAAAGAACTACTTTCACGGTGGAAGGTGATATAGAGAGTGGGGGCCTGAGCTCTAGAACTCATAGAGGCATCAAAAGAAAAGTTCCAGAGATCCTTGACGAGATGCTAAAGCTGAAGGAGTCTATTGACTTGATGGAAAACATGTAGAAAGAGGCTGTGGAAGCATATGAAAAAATGCATTAAGCAGGGAGCTGCACTGGATGGTCTGCTAGTTTTTTTCTGGTAACTATGCTTTTTTTTTTCTGGTTTTCTGCTTCCTCAGGTTTTGGGTTGTTTGTTTGGGTCCTACTCTTTTGTTCATAGTAGGCATATCATGTTTGTAAGGGTTCTCATTGATTATCTTTAATTTCCTTTTGTAAAAGGTTTCGGGTACCTTTCAAAACCTATTTTTACCTTAATCAAAAACAACTTTTATCTACAAAATGTGGAATATAACCATTTAAATGATGCCTAAAAAAATTTATGTGATGCCTGCAACATTGAAATGATTCCTAGAAGCATTAAAACACCACCTACATCACTGGAAAGTGACACCTAGAAGATTAAGAACAATGCCTACCAACAAGAAAATGCCGACTACTAACTGTAGAGTGTCGCATAGACAAATTCCAGTTAACGACTGTGAAGATTTAAGTCACACCTACATACAAGGAAGTGACACCTAGAAACAAAGAGGGGAAAATAGGGGCATTCCCAAGGGTTTGAAAAGATTTTGAAATCATATTTGGATACCCTTTTCAAATTTATTCATTATCAGTACAACAAATAGATCATATTCTTAAAAAAACCATTTATAATGATGAATCTATTTGAGAAACAAATCAATCCTATGGTGGAGGATAATTATCAAAATCAAGAGAAAAATCTCCATAGGAATCAATATGATGAAATAACTGAAGATGACATGATGGAGGCATGCCAATATCCCATATTTATGGAAATAATGCGCTTAATTTTGAAGAGGGATAAAGAAGCATATTTCTTAAATTTTGCTTAATTATTAGCTAATCTTTCTCATAATTATGATATTTCAACCTTAAAGAAGGATGGGGAAAAATAAAAGGATACATCATCTAAAAATCCATCATTAAGATCAATCTGTCCTTTTCTTTATGATAATGGGCCATCCGTATCTTCATTTTCTTCAAGAAATGAAACATTTAAGCACAACAAACCTATCTTGGATCAAGGGAAATTTCATGACCACCTTATTTGTGATCAAGAGAATAAAGATAAAGGTACCACTCTCAAGAAATACCTAATACACAAACCTCTATCTAGCAAGGTTTCTCCTATAAACTTTAGTCCTTTCATCCTTTGTCCATCTCACAACGCTTCACAGCTATCCAAAAATTATCCACCAAAGACTGAGCCTAATGATGATACTTTCCATGTTGACTATATCTGCCCTCAAGGGCTACCTCTAAAACAAACCCAAGCTAACTTACATCTTGCTGCAAATCGTTTCCATGCTTCAAAGAACTTAGACCCTAAGCTATAATGTGCTTCAATTCCTATTCAAAAATATTCTCCATTCCTCCAAATATTCCCCACACATACCCAAACATGTACCTTTTCCTTAGAAGTGGCTCCATGTCAAGAGAATAATCCAAAGAGAAAAGAAACAAATATCATTAACAATCAAGATCAAGATTCTATACAATCCCTTCCCATATTTGATGAAGGTCCCATATCCATAGAATCCTTTGATGATCCCCTTGCACCCTTTTATTTCTTCGAAGAAGATATCCCTCCACCTCAAGAGTTAGGTACCTCTCCACTTCCCAAGCAAGATCAAGATATCCCTTTCACTATTTCCAATGAACATATTGAAAATCAAGAGCAAAGAACCCTCTGTACACCATCCAAAGATCCTTGTCAAGATCGATGTATCTCATCAACTCCTTCTCATACTCCTCCATATTCACCTCAAGAGACCATAATTCCTTCAAATTCCTTGCATGATAATAAATCCCTTCAAATCTTGGTTGATCCTATCAAAGTTGTTCCTATGAAATTTCTTCATGAGCCTATTGGTATAAAGATAAATCTTAAAGATTAGAACCTTGACAATTCAGCTCATTCCAAAGATGTTGATATTCCTTTCACACCTTATCTCCCTCCACTAAAATGCAACCATATGCCTTCACCATCATCCAAACCCATTTTGGGTTCCTATGTCCCAAAGCTAAAGTATCCATCCCTTCCATCCATATATCCCTCTATCAACCAAGCATACCATTTCTAGTTCTCCACTCACTTACCCTATCACATATCAAGATCAATGAAGGCACACATACTTGAAGAATTTCCAAACACCAATCCATATGTACCCTCCATATTCTTCCTATTCTCCCACAATTCCTAAGTCTTTTGGAAGAAATTTGGATGTGCAACATAAAAATCAGAAATCCAAGAACCCACATGTGTCTAAAAATTACCATGTCCCATCTAATCGACATGTGAATCAAAAGAAAAAAGAAATATCCAAAAGACCACAAAGGTCCACCAAGAAAAAGGAATAATCAAAGAAAATGTGGGTTCCAAAATCCATCATTGAAGAAATACATTCTAAAGCATCACAAAAGAAAGAAAAATAAAATACTATGTGGATTCCCAAGTCACTTTTGAAAGACTTGCACACAAAAGAAAAATCAAAGTTGACATTCAAGCTTCCAAACGCTTCCATTCCATCTCCTTCTAAACATTTTCCACTTTCCAAGTCTACCTTGAGTCCTACATCCCAAATTCCATTATCTTAGCTAAATCCACACCTCCTTCATCCATTTTTCCTGCATCATTCCACCACCATTCAAAGTATGTGTCAAAGTTGATCTTTCCAACATTTCCATCCACAACACACCTTCTTCTTATCCTCACATTCATTATCCAACAAATAATTTATGTCTTTCCACCCCTCTTATCCAATCTATGGAATAAAACCTTCACCATAATCTACCCTTATCCTCCATATGTGTCCTTTGTCATTACCTTATCAATATCTTTGAGCATCCTAGCCATATTCATGGTTTATTATAGCATATCTTTTAGAAGAGCATTGTCCAAAGATCCAGATGTTGGGAAAATTTTTGAAAAATACAAAAAAAGAAAAAAAAAAGAAAAAGACAAAAGTTCATTGGTGAAAGCCTGGTAAATGGGTGCCTTGGTAGAAAAAGTAAAGAGAAATCAATCTGTCCTATGGAGAAAACCACTTTTTGTGGCACCTTGGATAAAGTACCATGATGAAAACCTGGCAAACAGGCGTCATGTGTAATTCCATCCTCTTGCACTCTACACTTGGGGGCAAGTTTCATCCATGCTATCCTCCATCTTCCTATCATTTATCTCACTTGCATCCATATTCCCTCTTTTACCTTTGGTCTTGACAAGGTTGAACACATCCATGAGCATCAAGTATCTTGACACTGGTATCCTTTCCATCAGCTTATTCACTTGTTACACCATGCTACCTTATCATGATCTTGCTTATCCCCAATCTACCTTCATTATTCATCAGTAGTCTTTCCATAATCCTAAAACCATCCCCTCATAGCTTCCATCACCCCTTTATCCTGATTATGCTATCTTATCCACATCTTACCCAAATTGATCCATTGGTCTTGATAAAAAATGGACACAAAGTGCAAAATTTGTTATCAAAATCTTCTTGACATGTCTACTCTTTTGGACTACCCACTTTCATGACATTGGGTCACTATCCCATATGCTATCTAGAACTGCATCATTGGCTTCCATTGCTTATCCAAAAATATGTTTCACATTGCTATATGTTTTTCCTTAGCTTGGGTAATTTTGACGAGATGGTCCTATGAGTCACATTCACATTCTTCATTCATCAATGACCTTTCTATTTCTAATCAATCAGCTTGCAAATCCATCCTTAATATCCTATACCTTGCTAGACATTGGGGGAAAACCATTGTGATCTTATTTGACAGCTGGTAATTTTCTAAAAAATAAAAAAAAATCAAAAATTTCTAAAAATCAAAAAATCTCTAAAAAATCAAAAAATCCAAAAACATTAAAAAATCTAAAAATCCAAAAATATTGCATAAAGTCTTTGAGCTGCATTGTCACAAACTAGGCTTCATTTTCCCAAGATTCACATGGTCTCATTTTTCACTTGGGGGAAAAAACATTGGTTTTGATACCAAACGGATTCAATAAGTGCTACTTTTGGTCACATATCAGAGGATATTTTGAGAGCTTCAAAGGAGAGATATTGTTGAACCTTTGATGGATATCATTATTCAAAATCAAGCATTTGATCTTGCAACTTGATCCTTGAGTTTCATGCCCTTATTATTAGGATTAAAAATTGACAATACCCTAAATGATCAGAATGTTTGGAATTCTTATTGAAAATCTTGATACATTGCAAAACACTTGAAATTTTTGATGATTTTCATTGACCTTTTCAAGTCATGTTCTTTTTAGCTACTCAATGATGTTTCGACTAGATTGGCGATGATGAAGACATGATGTTTTTCTTGACCTTTGTGTGACTGTTTTGAGGAAGATCCACTATATTATGTGAATTCCTCTAACAACATGGTCATCAAAGAACCATTGAGGACATTCATATTGGAAGGAGGGTTAACCTTTGTTTGTTTACACAAAAGGATACCCTATCTATTTAGATCTTCCATATCTTAATACCAAAATCCACTTGCAACATTGAATCCAATGAAATAGATATTCATACTCCCATAGTTGGTCATTCAACTAGTGATGGTTGCACTAGTTTCCTAACGAAGTTACCAAATGAGATGAAAGTTATATTCATATTCTTATGGTCGCAATAGCACCAGTTAGGATTGTATCGACTCATAGTTCCACAAATTCGCAATGATGAAACTATATCTCTAAGGAATTTCTTTGCTAAAAATCAATGGTAGTTAGTTGCATTGGATGACATTCATATATATTAATCTTTCATTATAGTTTTTATGGGATTTTCCTTAATCAAGTAGGTGGAAGTTAATCATGATTACATCATCAAAATCCTACTCAACATCATCAAATGTCTGATTCATCAAATTGATCAATGCTACATCAAGGCTATCATCACTATCCATCTGCTCACCTAGGGGCAACCTCACCATCTGATCAACTAGGGGTAACCAAATTCTCTTCATTACCTGTACCTACATCTACACCTGAATCATCTAAAATGACCCTATCTATCAGCCTCCCACCATTAATCAAACAATCAAATCCAATATAATCGAATATCAATCATTCAAATCATCTAATTGATCATCTAACATCAATCATTTATCCTATCATCCATTTTCTCATCTTGAGCGCATTAAATTTCCTAACTCTAGATCTTGAGGAAGGAAAATCAATCCATTTTTTTGTCTCTCTAGATCTTGAGAGTGAATTATTAGTTTAACCAACCAATCCATCAACCTACTTATCCTATATGATTGACATTAATACATCATCAACCAAGTGATTCTGACTGACATCACATGATAGCCAATCATCATCAACGTATCTAAAACATCAGCAACATTTTCTCAAATCATAGATATTCTCATTTTTTCTTTGCACTGGGGCATGTTTTGTGGCCAGGATCATCATCAATGCTTTTCAAAAATGAAAACATATTGGATCTATTTTCTATCAGTTTCATCATCTTTTGCATCTAGACATCAATATGCTCTCATTTTTGAGGGGGCATAATCCTATCATCAATCAAATCTGCATCAAACATCAATCAAAATATGGGGCATTAAAAATTCAAACTTTTATCAGTGGGGCAATTTGCATCAGTTTCACATCAGGTTCTACATCTATCAAATCAAGCATTTTGCATCATTTTCTAATCAGGTTTTGCATCAAACTTTCATATCAGGTTATCAATTTTTGTTTCAGGTTTTGCATCAATCAATCAACATCAAATTAGTGATCAGAACATCAATTTTTCTTTGAATCAATGTGTTTCACACATCAATTCAAAGAGGGGCATTAGTTGACACCTAAAATTGACTAGGTGTTCTCTAATCAACCAAATCTGGATATTTTTATCAAATTGCTCCTAATCTCATCAAACTGCATCAAAATGGATCAAAATCAAATCAAATGGATATTTATCAATCAATTTGGACAAAATCAATCTAAATGAAAGGATTAATTAACCATGACATCAAATACTCAAATATAAGCCTAAAAGGATCAATCAAAATTATATAATTGATTTTAATCAATTAATTGTATAGTTTTAAATAAAAAATCAAATTGAACTTATTCATCCCTACATGGGCTAATTTAATTAATTGATTGAATTAAATAATCCTAATATATTTCAACATGAATTTGAGCAACCAATGGGAATTAAGAACACGAAGCACATGGATTACTCCTAAATTTGAATCCCAATCACTCATTTTCAACTTTCAATCTCAATCACTCAAATTTGTCCATTTGTCCCAACCTTTGAGACAATCATTTAAATTTCCCCCCCATTTGAAACCATTTGAAAGCCTCTCACTCAACCATGGCTTAACTATGAACAATTAACTCCACCCCCTACACTTGGGAAAATCCTATAAATAGAAGCTAATTTGAGAGCATAAGGATCCTACAAATTTGAATGAAAAGTATCAAACCTCTTGTCATTTACATAGCAATTTGAGCATTTAAAGAGTTTATCATAGCAATTTTGCATCATGGAAGTCATTTTGAGTGCATTTGAATACAATTTTATCATCATTTGAGAGAATTGAGCTAGATTAGGCATTTACTATCATCAATTTGTCAATCTAGGATTGTCATTAAAAGAGATTAAGGCTGAGAGCTCTATTAACAAAGCTTAGATAGAGATCCATGAGATGTTTATTGATTTAATTGCAATTCTTAGTTTAAATTTCTATTATTCTTCCACAAAATTGTAGTTAAATTAATTAATTTCATGAAGGTGTACTTTATTCACACACACACACACACACACACACACACACACACACACCGATGTAGCCTGAAACCTTCAAGAGCAACAAATCAAAAAATACACAACACAAAATTGTAGAACTCAAAATTCTTCACTGAACTTCTCCAACTTAATCTACCTTACAATGAAAGAAAAATCCTACTTATTGCAATTCTGAAAATTACCATATTTGGCAGATTTTTGGGAATTTCTTTTTCCCCATTTTTGGTAATTTCCAAAACCCATCCTACGAATTCTGATTTTTCCCAAGAAAATCCTTGAACTAAGGCAAGATGAATCCCCAACTAATCCATGAAATCAAAGACATGATTTCATATTTATTACAAAAGACAAATTTCTAAAAACTGAAAAAAAAAACAAAAGGCCAATGTCGGAGGCCAAGATGATATTATGACTCCTGAAAAAATTGAAATGGTCACCAATCAAGCTGCGCTCATAAAAAATCCAAATAATTCCTCTTCATGTAACTGCCTATAAAATTTTAGCCAAAACCCACATCCAACCCAAAAGTTATGACCTTCAGATGCTCCTGCATCATTCTCTGCTGCTTGAAAGGAACAAAGCTCTTGCAAGTTTAGTTCTTAAACTGCTTCCATTTAGGCTCATCCAACTTCTTCGAATTCCATTCTATAATATAGGTGTGTGTGTATATTTGTGCACCTGTTATCTGCAACACAACATTTCAATAAGTCATTCTGTTAGTGAAAAACAAGGGTTAAAGAGCATATCAACCATAACATCGACTTATTGCTTTCTAACTAGGATGAGTGTAGCATGTAACATAAAAGCCCTCAGATTATGCTAAATACCAGTGACATAAATAATGTAGCATGAAATATTAAGTTAAAAACAAACTATTATTCAATGAACAATGCATATTAATCTAAAAATGGGCATAATAACAATGTATGAGCATGAACTATGAAATGAAGCATGAGTCTAAGTCTATTCCAACAGCATAACAATGCATTTACAATATGGGATGAAGGCTTATTTTCTCTCAAAAATGGCTTCTATTTATAGAAGAGAGAGAGAGAGAGAGACTCATTAATGAGTTGAGGGACTCATTAATGGTGGTGTAAGAGCCATTAATGCCTTGAGCATTAATGAGGTATGAAGGAAACATAGGCTTAAGGCATCTTCATTAATGAGACATTAATGAAAGCCTTAAAGAAGCATGGGGAGTGTGTAAGGTTCAAATTGGTAAGTTGGTCCCTTAGGAAAGTCATGCTTGAGAAAGTGGACTTTCTCAAGTGGGTTGACTTGTTAACCATTCCTTAATGGAATGTGACAACATTAGGAGGTGAGTTAGTGTAGAATTAGGATTAGGATTAGATTAGCAATGGTGGAATAGGTTGAGATGGGTTAAAACCTAGGGTAGAAGTGGTTGAGATAGGTTAGGTTGGGGTTTAAGGGAATATTAATTAAATGAATTAATCTTATTTAATTCATTAAAAAATAGGAATTTAATTATTTAAACAATTTAATTGCTTTTTAATAATTAGGGGACTATAGCCATTTTAATTAGATTAAATAGGCTAGGGGAAGGGGTTACTTGCAAGTGGGTAATTGATTTAGGGTTTTATTTAATTCCTTTATAATTAAATACTGTAGCCATGTTTGATTTTGATTTGATTTAATTGGTTTTGAATTGTATGGAAACAATAGTTAATATAAATTAGTGATAAAAATCACCTAGGACACTAAATTGATTCGAAGAATTATGCCAAACAGTAACAGGGTCATTTGGACATAATCGAGGGTATGATCTCACTTAGGGAAAATAGGGTCCATAGTTGGAACAAACCAAATTTAGGTGGTTACAATAGGTGCTATCTGATGATTCCAACCCTTCCCACTACACAAGATATCTGTTGTATTCAGCTTGGCGAGTTTGAATTATTTTCTTGTCTAGAATTTGTGCAACCTTTTCCTTTTTATTAATGGGGAAAGTGTGTGTCCATTCCACCTCATCCCCACTTTCAATAGAGGCATCATCACCATGGAGAGTATATAAATCAGAGATATTAAACACAAGAGAAATATCAAAACCATTAGGGAACTCTACCTCATAAGCATTATCATTAATCTTCTTTAGAATCTTGCATGGACATATTTTATTATATTTATATTTGTGATAAGTTTTGGTAGGAAACCTATCCTTGCGTAGATAAACCATCACTAAATCACCTTCACTAAAAACTTTATACCTTCCAGTAGCATTTGTGGAAGCTTTTTACCACTCGTTGTTGTCATGTAACTTTTGTCTTACATCTACTTGCAACTGATAGATTTGTTCTGCAAAGGCCTCTCCATCATCACTAAATCTATCACCCAAGGGAAGTTGCACCAAATTGAGAACACCTTGAGGATTTTTACCATAAACAATTGGAAATGGTGACTTACCAGTTGACCTGTTCACTTAGCTATTATAAGAAAATTTTGCATGGGGCAATGCCAAATCCCATTGTTTGGGCTTCCCTTGAACAATACATCGTAACAACTTACCCAAACTTTGATTGACCAATTTTATTTTCCCATTATTTTGTGGATGATAAGCACCACTAAACTATAACTTTCTACCCATATTCTTCCATAAGGTCCTCGAGAAGTGAATCAAGAACTTAGTATCCCAATTAGAGGTTATCATTTTTGGAACCCTGTACTATCTGACTATTTTAGAAAGGAATAACTCAGCCACCCTAGTGGCATCACTAGTTTTCTTACAAGAAATAAAATGAGCCATTTTTGAGAATCAATCCACAAGTACAAAGATAGATTCATTACCTCATTATGTATGTGATATTCCTAATATAAAATCCATACTCAAGTATGGCCATGGTCCTACTGGTACTGGCAACGACATGTATAATTGGTGCAGGAGCACCTAGAGAACTTAGGGTTAAAATCCCTTAAGAAAATTTTTGTTTCATTTAAATTGGTTTGTAAGGTGTTCATTCATTCACTCTTGTAATGACCAAGTAAAAAATGGGTCAAATTGGTGAAGAAACACTCTAGTTACCTAGTTGCTTGTTTTTAGCTTAGTTGTGTATTTTTGAGGTAGTTTGTAAGCCTCTAGTTTTAACGAAAGCATTAGGAACCTAAAATAAGTTGTTGGGTAATACTAATGCTTGGTATTGGTGCTTGTTACAAATAGTGCTTGATAATACTGATGCTCGGTAATACTAGTGCTCAGTAATATGGGTTCTTGATAATGCTGATGCCCGGTAAGGATATTGCTCGGTACAGAGGGTAATCAGTGCTGGTGCTCGGTATGTATTACTGCTGCTCGGTAAAAGAAATTACAATCGCCTGGGAAAAGTGGATCTTGTCTTTAGTGGAAAGTATGGTCAGTTCTAATGGTTCCTAAAAATATGCTTTTCACTTGAGTGCAAAGTTAAGTCTGTTTGAATGATGGAAATAATATAAAAAGATCTCACAAGCCTTCATTTAGGAGGATTCAAGAAATAAAAAAGTTGAGAGAGAGCTGAAGAGAGAGTTGGAGAAGAAGTTCAATATTTTGTATGGTTTTATTATTTTCCAATTAATGAAAATTTGCAAGTTGTGTGTTTAATCATTGTGGTTTATCCTTTGTGAAAGTAGTGTAAGTTTTGTTTTCATTTTGAGAGTTATAAGATTCTGACCCATTCTGGGGTGTAAATCTAGAATGGCATCTCAAGATTCTTGAATCCATGGTGAGAAACATGTGTTTGGATGGAATTTGAGGGGAGCCCTTGTATATAGTTTTATTTTCTTTATTTCTTGTAGAAGAAGTGATAGTCATGATCTTGGTGTTCTTACCCTAGACAAGCTTGGTGACAGTCTAATTAGGGAAGAAAATGAGAAGCATGTTATAAGTGCATTGGTTGAATCAGTTAGTTTAGTGGATGAACTATTCTCATAGGTTCACCGAGTGTGGAAGAAATAGTTTTTTGTGGGGAACCAAGTCTTAAGAAGAAGGTGAAGTCCTTAGTGACTTACTTTGACTTAGGGTTTAAGAATACCCTAGAAGGTCAAAGAAAGAGACCTTAGAGAAGATTTAGGTTGCTTCTCTAGAGAAGGATCCCATTCCACATCAGATTGGTATTAGAGCCTAAATATTAGGCTTGTGTTGTTTGAGTGTTATCTTAGAACAAGTCTATAGATTCATGCAAAATGGTGATCAACATTGAGTTGGCAAAGAATGTAGAAGAGAAGAAAGAGGAGAATAAACTCCAGAAGGAATATTTGTCTGAAATGGCAACAAAGTTAGAAGTGTAGCTTGGGACTGTAGTAGTCAATGAACTGATGAGAGAAAATGATGGGAAGGGTAAATCAATGGATGAGGAAGAACTAATACCAGAGCCAAACCCTATTATTCAAGAAGAGCCATTACTGAGAGATTTGAAAGAAATGAGTGGTAAGTGCTTGGAAGGTGTGCCTATGTTCAGTGGCAAGATGGAACCAAAAATAGTCATGGACTGGATAAAAGGTCTTGAGAATCACTTTAACTATGATAATGGGACTGAAGCTTAGAAAGTTAGAATAGCCAAGAGAAGATTGAGAGGAACTTCTCTCACTAGGTGGAAGTTTGTCAAAGATGAAAGGACCAAAGAAGGGAAGAATCCTATAACCAGTTGGAAAGGTATGGTGGCTACAATGAGGGAAAGTTATCTTCCTGATGATTATGAAGTGTAGTTGCACAAGAAAAGACAAAATCTGAGATAGATTAGCTTAGATTTCAATACCTATACAGAAGAATTTCAAAAGTTATGCTTAAGATCACATGTAATAGAAGAGGAGAGCCTAAAAGTGGCTAGATATATGAATGGTCTCAAATGGAGTATCCAAGAGTAAATTAGTCTCTTAAGCCCCAAGATAGTACATCAATGCTATCAGATAGCTTTGTGTGTTAAAATGTGCACCTGTTACCTGCAACACGACACTTCAATAGATCATTGCATTAGTGAAAAACATGGTTAGAAGAGCATATAAAGCACTAAAATTGACCTATTATTTTCTAACTAAGAAGAGTATGATAAGCAACATAACAACCCTCATATTATGCTACTATCAGTGACATATATGACTTAGCATGCAAGATTTGAGTTTAAAAAAACTAAATGATAAGGAAACATGCATATTTAACTCTAAAAATGAACACAATAACAATGCATGAACATGAAAAACTAAATGAAACATGAATATATATGAATCCTAACAGCATAAAAATGCATTTTCAATATAAATTATGGGCTTATTTGGTCTCAAAAACCTCTTCTATTTGTAGCAGAATGAGGAAAGAGAGGGGCGAAAAGGTGCATTAATGGAGTTGTAAAACACATTAATTAGGTGTAAGAGGAATAAATGCCAAAGGCATTAAAGAAGCATGGGCATCGAAGAATATTCATTAATGAGACATTAATGAAACCATTTATGAGCCATGGGAAGGGTGTAAGAGGCAAGCTTGAGAAGGTGGACTTGGAGAGAGTCAAGCTTGAGAAAGTTGACTTTCTCAAGTGGGGTGAGTCCTTAATCATTCCTTAATGGAATGTGACAACATTAGGAGGTGGGTTAGGATAGAATTAGGATTAGGATTAGATTTAGCAACGGTGAATAGGTTGGGATAGGTTCAAACCCATGGTTAAATTAGTTGAAGTGGGTTAGGTTGGGGTTTAGAGGAATATTAATGAAATAAATAAAACTTATTTAATTTATTCAAAAATAGGAATATTAATTGTTTAAGCATTATAATTGCTTTTTAATAATCAATAGGACTATAGCCAATTTGATTAAATTAATTAGGCTAGGGGAATGGGTTCATTTGCAAGTGATGAGACATATTGAGGTTTATTTAATTCCTTTATGATTAAATACTATAGCCATCTTTTGAATTTGATTTGTTTTAATTGGTTTGAATTGATTTGAATTGTATGACTGTAGTAGTTAATATAATTTAGTGATAAAAATCACCTAGGACATTAAATCTGACTTAAAAATGAATTATGCCAATGTAACATTATTGTGACATTATTGGGGGTGTGATCACACATAGGGAAAATAGGGTCTATGGTTAGTGCAGACCAAATCTAGGTGGTTACATTTTCCCCTCTTTGAATAGATATGCGAGCAGCGCATTGATTCAAAGAAATTTTTTTGATTTTGACTTTAGAAAGATTGAGAATTTTGCTCATGATCAAACAAAATGCTTGATGAGATTAGTGTCGCACTTATTTGAACTAAACTGATAGAATAGAATATGAACTTGGTTGTCATCCAAAGATCAATAAAAGATTTTAGAGATATCAATTCTGAACTTGGTTGTCGCCCAAAGATTGATAATACTGATTCCAAACTTGGTTGTCATCCAAAATTCATTATGAAGATGCCAGGAGATTTAATAAGAATCTTTTAAAATGATGAAACATGAGATATCCAGCTTATGAGAACCAAATGTTCTGACTTAGGCAAGGAAAATGGCGTGCCCCTATTTGTTTGATAACGAAGTCATTTTTAATGTTGTTTTGAGCAAGAATTTAATTGATAATAGTGTGATCATGCCCCCTTGGGAATGAAATTGAAGGAAAGAAATGAAATCCCTCTGTTGAAAGAACGTATCACTTGCAGGAAGCGGTTAGGGAAAGAAAGAACAGAGTAGAAGAAATGAAAAAGAGGGTGTGTTTAAGAATAAACACATGGGAACCAAGTTAATCATGTGAAAATATGAGTGGTGAGATTGTTTAGGTGATGTCAGACCAAGATTTATGATGAAATGTGCAAGTTGAACAATTTTTTGGAACCAACAAAGCAATTCTACATTGTCGGGAGCTATCACAAAAAATCATGGTAGGGAAAAGTGATTTGATGCACCTTTGCTATTTGTGTAAAAAAGTGAGAGGGAAAATTTTCTTCAATAGCAACTTGCTAACATCTGGTTTGAATTTCCAGATGTTCCTTGTAGGTATCTTCTTTGCTTTGCTCATTTTGGGTGTCACAGACCAGGGATTTGACAGTGGAGATGATCTTTGTACTGCCGGTGTAATGATAAATCACACTTCAATTTTGTTCCTGATTAAGTAGAAGAGGAAAAAAATGAGTTTGAACTACCAGGGAGGAGTTTCAAAACCTCTAAATAGCTCAAAAGACAAATATATATCTCAAAAATTACCATTTTACCATTCATTTTCACTTTTATCTATAGTAAATTTGAGAGCTCTGTAGAGAAGTTGGTGGTCCCTGTGCAGAAACATCATTTTGAGCTTAGACATCAACATCAGTGCCTGACCGATTATGGACCTCCGGTAAGTACTTAGAAAACTACCCTGTGAATTTGGTATTTTTCATTTTCATGATTTTCTGCAGCTTTTAGAGCCTGTTGAATTATGGGTCACATCCAGGGTTCTAGATCACACCCTGTTAAACCCGTGTCATATCTGGTATTTCCTAGGTTACATTCAGTTTTTCCATATTTCTGCATCACATCTAGGATTTCCTGAATCGCGTTCGATTACCTTGTTTTAGATTATGTTTTAAGTTGAATTTGGGTCGGTGTTGTAACCTGTCTCTTCAGGGTTGTACCCCATTTTTTGGGTCACATCCCAGATTTCAGGGATCACACCGAGTATCCGCCATTGCATCCTATATTTCCAGGATCAAATTTGGCAAAAGAGATCGCACCTTGTCTTTGCAGAACTTTGCAGGATCACATCTCATTTTTGGACTTAGAAACTTACCTATTTTGATCTGTTTGTGTGTTACAGACCTTGAATTACCTAGTTGATCAGAGTCTACATCTCTGTTGTATATAGAACATTGATTTATCTTTTTATGTGCCAAAATAGGTGTATTTTGAGGTAGTCGCATTTAGAGGCACATATCCAGGTCATGTGCTTTCCTTGTTTGAACTTTTATCAGCTGATGAGTAGGAGACAGTGATCCATTGTGGATTGCAATCTTTGATTGGTTTACCCAATATAGGGGTAAATCGAGGGTTGTTTACTGCTCTTGCCAAGAGATGGCACTCAGAGCACAACACCTTCCATCTCTTGACTTGAGAGATGACTGTTACTCCAAAGGATGTATGGCATATATTGCATGTTCCCATCATGGGCCGCAAGGTGCACTTTGAGGTGCCTTCTACCATAGTTATTAGTACAGTGCACTAATATTTCTAGGATGATACCATTGATCGGAGATACCTCTTGTGGGATTACATGTGTGATCATTATGATCGATTATATGTATATTTAGCTAGCTTGATTTGTGGCATTCTGAGGCCAAACAGAGGACAACACAAGTTCCTCGTAGGATGGGTGGAATGTTGGAGCAGATGGTCATCCATAGACAGAGATTTGCATGGGGCAGCTGTATCTTAGCCCATACATACAATGAGCTTCATGAGATTTTGTACCACTATACCCAGAGTATGACTGTGGGTATTTTGATTATTGAGATCTAGGCCAGGGAGAACATCCCTATTGCACAAATGATAGTTGATAGACAGTGTGCCCCTGAGTAGGCTTATGTATATATGTATGCAGGTCTCATTTAGCAGCCCCATCAGGGCAAGGTAGAGTTCTAGCGATGGCTTTTTGATGACATGACAGAGGTAGTTTGGCGGCCATATTTAGATTGTGAGGAGCGGACCTCAGATGCCAGACAACTTCCATTTTTTTTCCAGAGTAGGTACCTAATCAGGAGGACCAAATATATTATAGAGTATTTTGTTCACACCTGACTTATGAGAAAGTATGGCCAACGGCAAGGCAGGACACAAGACATTACTGTATATGCCTAGATTCATGATGAGGGACCATTATGGGGCGCTCAACTAAGCTATGAGACTACCAACCAGGAGATTAGAGACATGGTCAGAGTAGATTGGGATCTACATATAGATGTTTTAGATGCAGGTTGCTCAGATGGGTATATAGCAAAGATGCTTCAGTATCCAATTCCTCGATTCACAGTGCTTGAGGAGGTCATTCCTCATATAGAGGAGCCTATAGATTATGATCTAGATGAGCACCCGACTAGAGGGAGAGTAGGAGCTCAGAGAGATAGGGGTACCAATAGACATGGAGGGAGGGATGGAAGCAGAGATGGAGGGAGAGATGAGATACATCCTCCTCCATATGAGGGGGAAGATGGTGGAGATGACAGGGGAGGTGGAGCTATGGGTGGCCATGTAGATGTGGCTAGTGGTAGTGGAGAGAGTTGGCACACCTAATTCAAATTTTTTGATCCTCAGATGGCTCCAGGTCCTTTACTAACAAGAGAGCAGTAGAGACAATAGAGGCAATAGCAACAAAGGTAGCTAGGTAGATCACAAGATAGATCTCAGGATAGGCCTTTTGTATAGGATCCAGGTAGGGGATTTGGTAGAGATGGGGATCCTCTGTCATAGTGCGAGTAGGAGAGAGAGAAACTTATGACATAAATCATAGAATTAGAGGGGAGGCTTACTACAACTGATTCCCAGATTGCCATATTAGATGCCTTTCTTGCAGATAGGGATAGATAGTTAGAGTGCCTTAGGGAAAAGTAGGATAGGCATGGAGATATGCTTAGAGTAGAGAGAGATGCACAGGCTCAAATAGCCACCCATCAGGGATAGAGAGCAGCTTATTACTTTCCCTATACCATGTTGCAGTTCCAGAGGGCCAGAGAACACTTTCATTTTCATGGGTATCTCAGCAGTCTAAGGGGGAGATGCCTCCTCCACATCCATTTGTACCACCTCCTACTCCTCCTCTAGATCAGGGAGAGGGGGAAAGCCAGAGCTGATATATATCTTGTCATTTTATTTCATGAGATCATATTGCATATCTAGAGCCCTATGAGGCCATTCTTTTGTACCATTGACACTTTGATATATGTATATCTAATTCATCTGTGTACTTTGATACTCTTTGTATAGACTTGTGCTATTTTATTTGTACCATTTTTTGAGATATATGTTTGATGCAGCTGGTTGCAGCTTTTGACATTATTCAGGAGGTCTCTCTATTTTGATAGAGTTGTTTGCACATGTGATTATACCTTGGTCGTATGATGAGTTAGATTTAGATGATGACATCATTTATGTGTTATGGATTTATCATTGATATAAATATGTTTCAAATGATAGTATGTGAAGATGCAAATGTATGTTTTTGATTTTTTTCTTGTGCAAGTAAATGTATGGATGCACTCGTAGGATGTAAAATAAAATGTGATGTTTTGTTTTTGTATTTCTTTCTATCTCTTTTAATGAATGAAAAATGTATGCTATGGATATGCAACGATATAAATATTAGTAATATTGAAATTTTTGTATTTAACTTGGATTTAGAAGAAGATAGAAATCATTTTTGAGCTCAAATTCCTTATGCTTTTAACTTATTTCAAAATGCATCATGCAATCTCTAAATACAGCTACATGCAGACTCTTAGGACTTGTCACTGATTTGCAGATATTATAACATTTTATCATCATTGGGCACTTTTTGGAATAGATACCACCTGATAGTACAACCATCACTAATATGCACTGATATTGTGAAATTATAAATACTATATTTTATGGAAATGTTAGAAATAGACTTAGATTTCAAGGCATAGAAGCCCTGATAACAAAATAGTCACCTTCCTTTTATTATATCAGATTTTGAGTACGGCGAGATATTGGACCTGCAATGACCTTGAAAATTCATATCCTTGGGTACATTATGCTTCCTATACCTTAGTGAGAATTTGAGTTTTTAGAAAATAGAAAATGAAATGGTTATGACCTCACCGTAGTTTACACATAACAAAGATTGAGATATATGCAGCTATCCACCCATGCTAGAAGCTCTTACCATAAACATCCAAGTTAGGTGAAATTTATAGGATCATTTGGAACAATCACCATACGTAGAAAAAAAAGAAAACATTATGCCCCCTGTCCTTGCAACTCTTTGTCTTTGCACCGACGTCATGGAGTAACATGGAAGACATAACAACTATCAATTGTGAATCAATTAAATAAAATTCATAACTACTTAGATGCCCCTAGTTAAATCATCATCAGAACATAAAAGAGTCATAATCAAACCAAGATCAAACTATGTTTAAGTAGTATTAAGAAATACTATTGATTCATTTTTCAAGTGCAGTAGAGATTTATCAACCAAAAAGTTGGAATTCAAGCAATATGCCTCTTATGTCTGTGTACATCATTATTATTGTTTGCAATCCAATGTGGGTCATAGGAACACTATTAGTGCAATGTTTGTGTCATCCTTGTGTCATGAAAGTGAGTGTAGTGAAAGTATTGAGAAGCATTGTATCATGAGACAAACCATCCTATGATGACCTAGAAGATGCAACCTATTAGACTGGTAAAGATGCCCCCAGTGCAACATGACTTGATCCGAGAACAGAAATACAAACAAATCCCAAGCAAGGATAAGATCTTTGTAAGGAAACAAATTTAGCGTTTAGCACAGTTGTAATCGTGAAGGTTTAGTATCAGTAGTGCATTGATAGGTGGAGCGCAGAATACAAGTGACACCTGATTGCCAGGTTTTCACCACTTAGCAAGATCTTTTCTTCTTTTTGCTACCAGGATGCCTATTTTACCAGGTTTTCATCAAGGCACTTTTCTCTTTTTCAATTTTTTTTCAATTTTTCCTTTTTTGAATTTTTTTCTAGTATCAAGGTGCCTATTTACCAGGTTTTCACCAAGGATACCTTTTCTTCAAGACTTTTTCCACTGTTTTTGGATTTCTTCAGGATCAATTTTCTGAATATTTTTGGTATTTTCTAAGAACTATGTACTGTACAGGTTCTTCTAGCTGGACATCAAGCATAGAACCACTTCAAATGTAAAGTTTTGATAGGATCTGAAAGAATGTCTCCCTTAGGTGTATCCAGTTGATAAGCTCCAGCCCCAAAAATAGCAGTGATAACATAAGGTCCCAACCAGTTAGGTTCAAATTTTCCTTTCTACTCTTTGTTGGGCTAGTTCTTAGGATTCTCCTTTAGGATGAGATCCCCCACTTCAAACTGTCATGGCTTTACCTTTTTTTTTTATCCCTTAGACATGCATGTTTGGTACACTTTTAAGTGATTGAATGCCTATTGCCTACGCTCATCAAGTAGGTCTAGAGAATTCACCCTATCAATGTTGTATTTCTCATTAGTAAAAAGACCTTGTAAAGATATCTACAAAGATGGGATTTCAACCTCAATAGGTAGTACAACCTCAGCACCATAGACAAGAGAAAATGGTGTGGCTCCTATTGGTGTTCTGATGCTTGTTATGTAGGCCCATAGTGCCAGATTAAGTTGTAGATGCCAGTCTCTATCTAACTTACTCACAGTTCTATGTAGGATCTTGAGAATATTCTTATTAGATGCCTCAGCCTGACCATTACTTTGAGGGTAATAGATTGAGGAGCAGTGTTGAGTGATGTGGAATTGTTCACAAAGGTCATCAATGTCTTGGTTTTTAAATTGGCCCCCATTGTCTGTTACAACTGAAGAGGGTATCCCATATCAACAGATAATGTAGTTCAGATTGAACATAGCCACCTATTTGCCAGTGGCTTTGATTAGCGGCATGGCTTTGACCCACTTCATGAAATACATAGTGGTTGTAATGATGAACTTGTGTCCATTTGAAGAAATGGGATTTATTTATCCAACCAAGTCAAAGGCCTATTGCTAAAATGGACAATGTGTAATGAAAGGTATAAGTTCTGTGGGAGGAGCATGGATGATATTTCCACGTGTCTAGAATTTATTACAAGTTTTGGAAAAGTGAATAGCATCTTTTTCCATTGTAGGCCAGTAATAGCCTATCCTGAGTAGTTTCTTTTCTAGTGAAAAGTCGTTTGAGTGTGATCCACATACACCTTCATGGACTTCTTTTAATGCGCGATCAGACTCTTAGAGTTCTAAACATCTACGAAGCATGCCATTGAGACCTCATCTATATAAGTTAGTAGTTATGAGGACATAACACGACGTTGTCCTAATCAAAGCTCTTTTCTAATTTTGAGATAGATTATTAGGAATGGTTTGGTAAGTTAGGTAAGCAATGATTTTAGCACATCGAGATTGGTCTAGGGTGTTCAAAGCACAAATTACTTTGTATTCACGGGTATTAAAGTCTGGATAGGATAATTCTTCCACCAATAAGTCATAGTGGAATTGATGTTCTTCTAGTTGTAACATGGATGCCAATTTAGCCATAGCATCTGCAACCTTATTCTTAGTTCTGGGTATCTGCTGGAATGTGATGAAAACAAAGTATTGTTTTAAGTCATCAACCAGTTATTTGTAGGGTTTCAACTTTTCATCTTTGGTCTGATAATCTTTGTTGACTTGATTGATGATAAGTTGGGAGTTATCATACATGTGTAACTCTACAATCTTCCACTCCATATAAAGTTTAAGACCATTCATGAATGCCTCATATTCAGAAATGTTGTTCGTGCATGGAAACATCAATTTGTAGGATTTGGGTATCTTGTAGCCTTGAGGAGTTATGAACAAAACTCTTGCTCCAGAGCCTTGTTGCATGAAAGAACCATGAAAGTACATCTTCCATGGATAGTCAGTTACATGCATAATTGTTTCATCAGGGAATTCAATTCCTAAAGGCTCATAATCTTGGAGTGGTGAATCAACCAGCTGATTTGTGAGGACTTGTCCTTTAATAGCTCTTCGATCCACATAGTCAATGTCAAATTCACTCAGAATGAGAACCCATTTTGCCAATCATCCTGTTAATGCTGTCTTACTCAGGAGGTACTTCAAAGGATCTATCTTTGCAATGAGCCTTACTATATGTGATAGCATGTAATGTCTCAATTTCTGTGATGCAAAGATGACTGCTAAGCATGCTTTTCAATAATTCTATAATTGAGTTCATAGGCCACTAGCGTTCTAATGATGTAGTAGATTTCTCTTTCTTTCTTAGTTTCATCCTCTTGTGCTAACAATACTCCTAGTGATGTAGTTCTAGCTGAAATTTAAAGGAGTAATGGATTTCCATGAATAGGCACTATAAGAATAGGAGGAGTAGCTAGGTACTCTTTTAATTCTCTAAAGTTGGCTTCACAATCTTCATCCCACTTGAAGGTGACCCCTTTATGTAGTAATTTGGTAAATGGTTGTGCTCTATCTGCAAGTTGCGACATGAATCTCCTGATTGAATGGAGTCTCCCTTGTAATATCCTCAGTTGACTAATGTTGCATGTAGGAGTAATTTCTAGTATAGCTTTGACTTTTTTAGGATCTACTTCAATTACTTTTGCTGAAAGAATAAACCCCAAGAGCTTTCCTGATTGGACCCCAAAGGCACATTTCTTTGGATTGAGCCTGAGTTGAAATTGATGCATTCGATCCAATATCTTTCTTAAGTCATAAATATGAGTGCTCCTTTCTTTGAATTTAGCTAAGGTGTCATCCACCTAATCCTCCATTTTTTTATGCATCATGTCATGGAAAATAGTGGTCATGGCTCATTGATATGTGGCACCGAAATTATTTAACCCAAATGGCATGACATTCTAGCAAAATCTTTGCCATGCGCATGTAAATGCGGTCTTCTCTTGATCCTTATGGGCAATTTTAATTTTATTATAGCCTAAGAAACCATCCATTAGTGAATACATTTGGTAGCCTGTTGTGAGGTCTATGATCATATCAATATTAGGCAGGGGGAAGACATCCTTAATACATGCCTTATTTAATTCTCTTAGGTCCATACAAATCCTAATAGATTTATTTGATTTAGATACTAGGACCACATTAGAGATCCATCCTACATAAGCGATGACCCTAATGAACCCATCTTTCAATAATTTCTCTAGCTCTGCTTTTACTAGCAATGAAACATGAGGATGCATTTTTCTAAGTTTTTGTTTCATGGGTTTTATCCTGGGAGCTATAGACAAATGATGCATGATTAAGTTAGGATCTAGTCTAGGCATATCAGTATAGGACCGTGCAAAATTGATCTTCTTTTCCTTTAGGAACTCAATGAATTTTACCTTTTCCTCTTCTGATAAAGATTGTGCCAGGTGAATAATTTGAGGAGACTCAGTTGTGCCCAAGTTGATTGGTTCTGTTGGTTCTATCAGTATTGAAGATCTCTCTTGAAAGTGCTTGGGGAGCATATCAAGAATCTCATATTTTGTCACCTCTAAGAGGTTTTCACCACCAAATATGACTTTTGTTTTTACTTTTTTAGAATTTGATACTGCCACAATGTGGTTTTCACCATCAGTTCTTTTTTTCTTTTTCTTTTTCAATTTTTGACTAAGAAAATTGATATCCTCCTTTGACATGTTCTTGCTCCTTGCATTGGTGGAAGAAGGGTATGGTTCACAAGCATTTAGATAACAAGCCAAGGTGTAGTCATTAGGAAAGTTCATGATAGGAGTAGGATCTATATTAGCCCAATCAATTAGGTCTAGGTTTACGAAAGATAAGGAGTCAGACTCTGGGAAGGAAAACATCACATTAGCATCATGACTATTAACTGACAAGATGTGTTATGTTAAGTTAATTTCTTCGATGTTTAGATCAATAAGAGTGAGATCATCATAAAAAGGGTCATTGTTAGTTATATGTGGACCAAACTCTAGTGACTCGTCAGTTGAACTATCATCATCATCTCTCTGTAAAAGGAGGCTTCTTGCTTGTCGCCTTTGAACTTCTTCTAGGTTTAGGAAAATTCTAGTCTCCCCATCAATGATTGGGAGAAGGAATTCCTCCTCTACTTTAGGAATATTAGCATTGTTGGGAGTAGTGTCAGAATGTTCATGAGGTGCTGAGGGAGCTACAAACATGTGAATTGTATCTATTTCAATGTCTTCTATGGTGACAAATAGCTCATCCCATTCATAATCATAAGAGTCAGTGATTTCGTCATCAGATCTATTTAAGTATTCAACAATAGTTATCTGATGTACCCGATTAGCTACCTATGGATTAAAGTGTGGTAGATCAAGGACATGTGAAATTATGACTAATTTCCCCCAGTTAGGATGTAAATATAGTTGTTGGGATGTGCTCTCAGTAGTCATTGCTATCAATGGTACTTCTGAATTAGCTGTTGTTGTGTCTCCTACCTCTTGAATAGGAGCATGTGGTAACAAAGGTATGTGAATATCTTGTGGTACCTCAAAGCTTTCTACATAGTGCTCTCCTTGATAGTCAAGATTTTTTGTGCCAAAATGTAATAATATTTCATAGCTCCATGGTTCTAGTTTTGTTTCTTCTATTTCATCACTCTCTTTGTCAGAGACCAGACTATCTTTTCAAGTAGGTTTGTTAGATTCATTATTAAAACCCATTCTTGTTTGGTCTCTGGTATCCCTGAACTCCATGTGCATAGGTTCAATAAGTCCTCGTCCTATGTTGTTTAGAGATCCGTTTCCTTTGTATCCCATTTTTTTGAGGAGGTTGTAGCCTCTACCACATTTCTCTAGCAATATTTCTACATGATTCACCTCAGCTTCTGTCGGTTCTCCTTTGTAGAGCCAGTCCAAGACTCCCTATTCTTCTATGTTATCTAAAGAAGATGTGGATGCCTTAACCATGCCAATTGCCCTATGAATCTTTGGATCCTTTGATGTAGCAGGTGTGAAAGATGAGGAGGGTCTTCCATAGGATCTCAGTGATATGGGTAATTCTATCAGTGAGGGAGTCAGGTCTAGTTTGTACTCTCCCATACCTATTTCTTCAAGTTTTAAGGTTTTCCTGAATCTTTTCATCACCATGTCTTTGGTAGTCTCAGGAGCAATCTCATCCATAGCTTCCTTGTTATGTGGAATCATACTGATTGCCTTGATGTTGTTGCAAGTATAATTAGCATCTATAGGAATTGTTACCTCCACCCCATTAAGTGGGAAATTGATACATCGGTGGTCATTAGATGGTACAACTTGCATTTCGTGAATCCATGGTCTCCCTAATAGGATGTTGTAGGCCAAGGGAAGATCCAAAACTTGACAGGTGACATTTCTAATAAGCAGAACAATAAGACCTTTAGAGGATATTTCTTCCTCATCATAAGATTTGATGGTTATCTTGCTTTTGGAATCAATTGTTTGTTCTAGATGACCCAACATTCTGATGGGATTAAGGGTAAAAATATATAATCCTACACCTGCATCTATCAAGACACGTCTAACACGTGATTTATGAATGAGAACATCAATGTAGAGGGGTTGATTATGTGGATGGGTTAATGACTTATCACCCTCTTCATAAAAGGAGAGATAGTGTGGCGTTGAAATGTGATTAACCATCACTTGGAATTTGTCTATGTCAAGGTCCTTTGGGATATTTGCGGCATGTAGGAATTGTTCTAGGATCTCCCTATGTACGGTGGATATTT
The DNA here is from genome assembly GCA_018584345.1 of Thuja plicata. Lineage (NCBI taxonomy): Eukaryota > Viridiplantae > Streptophyta > Pinopsida > Cupressales > Cupressaceae > Thuja > Thuja plicata. The sequence continues at coordinate 1,176,627 of MU223175.1, read as the reverse complement.
TAAGCAACTCAAAAATGGAAATTTTAGCAGAGGTTCATTGCAATTGGTCCACCAAGTCATACTTTGTTTCAGGGATAGTAACCACATGTTTTTTTGTTGGTTTGGGGATAGTAATAATAGAAACTTTGGACGTCGATGTTGGTTTTGAGGAGGAACTATGTCCTTTGATGGTAACTTGCATTTGACTTTGAGTCACTGCATTTGATTGGAAAGAAACACCTTTTATTGTGACCACATTAATTGATTCAGTTTCAATGTCTATCATGTTGATGCATTATCATTATTTGAGTAGGTGTAGTTTACCTCATTACCTTTTCCTTTAGATGCTTCTCCTTTTTTGTAATCAGGGAACGGTTTGTTGAATGTTGTATGATCTTCATTGGTAGTGTATGATGAGCCTATAAAATTTAATATTTATATTCCTCAAGTCTATAACAATTTAACCTATGTTTACAATATCTTTCCAAGTCATTTCCATACATTACCCTTATTTATGAAGCATTAACTATGATTAATGATTTATTGATTAGCATTTGTATGTCTAGCTAGTTAATGCTAAATTGTGATAAAAATTGTGATAAATGTTTATTATAAAATAATAAGTGTTTTGAGATTATTAACATGTTTTTTATGAGATATTTGAGTCATTCATGTAGCTGTAAAGAAGGAGAAGAAAGTTGACAGTTGTCAATACTCAACAGTTGTATGAAATGTAGAAAAAGTCAACACCTAGTTTAATAATAATGAGCATATCTCCCATGTTTCTTAATGAATTATAGATTTTATTAATGATTCAGAAAGATAAGAAGTGAAATAAAAAACCCTTTTGATGATTTTATTTAACTTACATTAGTTAATGAGAAACACATGTTTTAATGTGACTACAGAAAAAGTGGCAACAGAAAAGACAACAGAAAAGGTCAAAAACCAGTTTCAGTAAAATGGGCATATGTCACTCAATTATTAATGAAATCTAGAATTTATTAATGATTTGGAAAGAGGATAAGGAGGAGAAACAACCCTTTTGAAAATTTTAGTTAATTCAAAATTTTTCATGAGACACACTCATCTAAAGTTGACTAAGTAAAAGGTGGCGAGTTTGAAGGCAACAGTTAAGGAATGACTTCTAGTTTGATTTGAACTCCTCTGCCTCTTGTTTATCTCGTGGATCTAAATTTTTTGAAGTAATAAAATAGTGGAGTAACTTGTGGGAATAATAATTTATCAGTCCTAAATAATTATGGCATGTATTTATGCACATTTTTCAACCATATGTGTATTTTCATGTTGTAAGAGTTTGAAGTGGATTAGAACACTCTCAAGTCGTTTCAGTTTGTTCTTTATTAGTTTGTTAGGGAATAAGTCATCTCCTTGATGTTGTGGGAGAAATGAAATTTTTCACAAGTTGTTGAGTTTTTAATTAATCCATCTCTCAAGCCTCATGTATATATATGAGCTCTTGCTTGAGTTGAGGGGATATAATTAGGGAGTATCTAGTTTGTGCTAAGTCTTGTTAGTAGTGTCTTTGTTTAATCAGAAAGTTTGATATTAGTTGATGTAATCATTTTGATTTTTAATAAGAATATGATTTCAGAAATTGAGCTTGTACATTAAATATTGAATACTTGTAGCTAAGATTGTAGCCACTCAAGAAAAGGCCACTTGAGATACTATGACTCTATAATTGTTTAGAGTAGTTTAGATTATAGTTTAGATGCTTAGTGTTCAGTAATGTGTTGTTTGAGATTAGTTATGTTGCAATGATGTTAATTCCAGTAGTTTTGTACCATCTAAAACCACTATTGTAGCAATTTACATAGTTTCCTACAGCCATTACTGTGCAGTTAGATTCATTTCTAGCATTGTTAAGTTTTAAGTTTTGCAATGATAGAATAACTCAATGAATCCCATAGTGCATATACTTTATAGATTCATTTCAAGTATACATCCTCAAGTTGATAATTTAAATGAGCCTTCATGTTAAGGAGGGTAACTGCTTGGTAGGATGTCCAATCCCCGGGTCATGGTAATTGCCTAGTTTTTTATCCCTTTATGAAGTCCAACATTTTTGGCGCCGCTGCCAGGGATGAATCAAGCTATGAGATTCTCTGAGTTTTAGTAGCTCTTTTTCATTTTTTTAAAATTTTAGTTTCCATTAAAAACACTTAGGATTTGAAAAGTTTTCAAAAGAAATACAAGAAGTAGAAAATATGGATTTTAGATCCATGAAGAATAACAACCAAGAGCCAATGTCATTTGCAACAAGTTTGGAAATCAATGAAAACATGTTCTCTAGTATCATAGAGGAATTGTGTTCACATATTGATGAAAATTTGTTGATTTATGAGGAGGAAAATGAAGAAAACCTTATTTTTCAAAATGAAGAAATCACCATGCACAAGGTTGCTTCTCAAGATGAATGTGATGTCAAATCAGAACTCCTACTTCAAGAAGATAGCTGCAATAAAGTGAAAATCATTCCTCTCATGTAGAAAAGTAAAGAAGATATTGAAGAAGACCAATTTTGGGATGATTTAGAGTATTTTTGCTTAACATTAGATGCTAAACCAGTATATTGTGTAGTGAAAAACTATGTGCATCATGAAGATAGTGCAGAAATTTCTATACTTTTATTAAATCAGTGACACAAATTGGTCTTTAGAAGTCACACAGAGGATAAAGAAGTAGCTCATCAACACAAAGACAATAAGGAGAGTTCAAAATTAGTTCTTTCACAGGGATGTCCTATTAGACATCTATCTCAAATGGAGGTAAATAAAGAATCAAAATTTATGTTTGCAGCAAAGAAACAAGTTACAGCTAAAGATGAAGCTGAATAGGAAATTGCACCTAAAGGAGAACTATTTCAGCTTACTTATGCACTTCAATACAACATAACATATTTCCAACATGAAGGAATAAGTAAGTTTGTTAATGTATTTCCAAAATTTTTTTTGTTTCTTAAGTTTCTACTGATGTTGCAACTATTTCTAGTTACTCATAAAGATGTGAAGCATTGGAAGTTGTTGAGAAAAGGAAGATACTTCAAAGAACCAGTTAATGGTTTTATTTAAGAAAGCCTTTTTTTTTGCTGGTTAGTGTAGGTTAGGGTAGGTTAGGGTAGGTTTTTCATTCAATAAGTGTTGCACACAATGTCTTAGATGTTTCCTAGTTCTTCTTGTCTAATTGACTATTTTAGAGGTCACATATGGCTGGTTTCTCAAACTTCAAGTCACTTTTCAAGGTTATGCATGAGTCAAGTCTTTAATTTCAGAAGAGAGTCTTTGCATATGTTGTAATATATATATATATATATATATATATATATATA